>QODF01000161.1:1877532-1929531 GCA_024372805.1 Oostethus manadensis
TATATATATATATATATATATGTATATAAACTGCTGTAAATGAACAGAACTTTTAAATCAAGTTAAAAGATACCACTCATGTCTAAATAGTTATGTGCATAGTATTAGTCTCTTTATTAGCAGCAGAACATTTAATCACCTGCAATTGGATGGCGGCCAGTCAAGGGTGTACCCCGTCTCTCCCTCAAAGTTAAGTGGGATAGGCTCCAGCATACTCCTGCGACCCTAGTGAGGATAAGTGGCATAGAAAACGGATGGATGGCATTTGAATCTCACTTTCACCTTGCCATGATGAGTCATTATGGGTTGCATTCAAAGACTCCACGTCATTTAAGTTGAATTCATATGGTTTGAGTTTAAATGCATTTTCTGGGAATTACGAGCGTACTTAAATTCAGCCTTATTTTACTTTGGCAGTAAGAGTTATGTCAGAGAGTGATAAGAATATTTGTGTAATTTTAGAGCACACATAAACGTACTATGAAGACTTTGTCGTGACGTTGGGAGCGTACCCGAATGGAGAGACTTTTACGTTGTTGAAATTGCACTGCTGTTGATGTTCAGGTCGGAATAAAGTTCGAAAAGAGCATGACAGACTGTGTATGACTGTGTGTGGACAATGTTTTGCCTCAGAGAGGTGTGGCTTGACATGATATGCATGTGTTAATTATACAAACATTTTAAACAAATGTAATTAATTGCATTAATTACTTACCCCCTTTATTGCACCATTTTCAACGGCTCTGATTAATATATAATAATGAATATATAACATTTTATATAAAATATAGCAAATACATTCTTAAATATGCCTTTAAATAAATATATTTGAATAATAAATGAAAGAATTGTATTAATATGTTAACAATAATTGCAAAAAAGTAAAATAATAATTTCATAATAAAATCAAACTATCTAGGTATAAAATGTTGGCATTTTTTAAGTAGCCAATTGGCTGCCCTATAAAAATATAATGAATAATGATAATAATAATAAAGTTTAATAAAGCTGCCACCATTGCACGTCCATGTCCATAGCCAGCAAAGACCATTTTGTAAAATAAAGATGATCAAACGGCGCCGCCAGAAACACTTTCAACCTTCAGATTAAATCTTTACGACGTGTGAAAGGTTAGCAGACGTGAGCTTGGCGTTGCTAATTCCATCGTGCAGCTGAGACGTGATAATGACCTCATTGGGACGAGGGCCTCCGCTACTCTGTGTGTGCTTGTGTGTGTGTGTGTGTGTGTGTGTGCCCTGGCAGTCAGCGTGTGCCAGGCCAGTGTCATAAACACAACTGCTTTGGACAAGCTGGTCCTGCACATCAAAAGCTAAATAATGTACTTTGGCAAATGTGCTCCTCAGTGTAACACTGGTGGATGAAAACGCTCAATTTCACTGTTAGTGTGTGACACAATTTCAACACTTCAATTGTAACACCCGCTCAATCTAACAAGACCCAATGCAAAAATGCAGTGAGTAATATTTGTTTATTATTGTATTGCTTAGTCTAAGTAGCACAACTGTACTACATTCCATCCTATTTCTACCTTCCTCCTAGGGTGTACTCATACACGTGTACTATTTAAGGTAAAGCAATTCCGGTTGGAGTCAAAAACCTCCAGTAATTGCTGAGATATATAAACTGGGCTTCTCCCTACTCCTTTACAGACATAAACATGCCAGGTACTTTAATGTTATTATGAGAAAATAAGCAAGGATTATCATTAAACACTCCTCTTGACTTTATTGACAACATCACGGAGCAAATCTTCTACAAATTTGTACTTTTTATTTCATTTTTAAAATGTTGAACTACTCTTAACATACAGTACAAGTAATGGTATGCACTGCTGCCTTTCGTGCTGACAGCGTGGGTTTGATTCCCGGCCAAGGACCCAACACCCAGCCTTTGGAGATGAGGGGGGAAAAGGGAAAAACAACTCACTCATTTAACTTTTATTGGTGTATATTCTTCCTGTTTTGGAATAAAAAAGACAAAGAAAAAGCAAAACCCATGCATAGCTTCCTTTGACGTCCGCTGACCTGAGTTTTCCGCGACTTTCAAGAGATTTATTCTCCGAAATTAGCTTAAATGACAAAATCCTACGACCTCGTGCGTGTTTTACAGGTTTGATTCAGCCACCGGTGTCAAGTTTAACAGACGATTCCGGTTATTTAAACACAAACTCTCTTCAGCACTTGTAATTGAAACTTGCCTGGCTCTGCAGCCAGAAAAAAAGTCTAATTTCTATTCATTATTACACCTCCATTTATCTGCGAGACGAGGCGCGGGGAGGACGGGGGGTATAACTCTGAGGAATAACAATACCATTAAAAAGCCTGCGCGGCAAGTATCAATCATGCTTGCCGTTAATGTCCCTGCAGCCTATTCACATGGCCCCTCTCCTTTCTTAATGTCCACCCATCTGTGTGTGTGTGTGTGTGTGCGTTACACTGAAAGCTCTCTAATCAACAATCGCTGCATCTGGGCCACATAATGAATGGCATTGTTTATCACATCACTCCTGCACCAGGTGATAAATGTGCCTAATGCCATCATCTGAATGGCAAATGAGAACGTGCTTTCCATAGCTTTTTTCATCATCCCCTTATCAGGGATGTTAATAATATGTTCCTGCTGAAGACGCCACGATGATGATCACAATGTTGTTGGATGTTGTCAAGCAGCCCATCGTGGCCGTAAAAGCAAAGGCATGCAGGATGAGTCGACGGGGCAATCAGGTTAAGATTTACAGGTAGGTGCATTACAAATGTGTCATTAGGCTGCAAAGTGCAACTTCAGAATGATAAAAAGCATGTATCTTAAGTTGTTTAAATGCAAAGAAAGCCATCACAATGCAAAAAACCCTCTTGGATTTGTTTAGTTTCTTCCTATTATTAGTCTGGCAACTAAATTGCTTTCTGGGAGCCTTAATGTGCTTGAAATCTCACCCGAGTTTTCAGCATCCTTGAGTGCCAACCCTAACCCTACTATAAGACCCAAAGCCAAACCCTCGCAACCCGCTCAGTGCCAACTGGCATGGAATCAGGATGCACATTCAGCACAACCGGATGCTCAAATATCCGCAGAGAACCTGTCCTGTAAAACACAGAAAGTTGGACAGTTTGGGTTGCAGGTGCTATTTTCCTGGCATTCCAGGCATGTGATTTTGTACTAAAGTGTCTAAACTATTTTTTTTTAAATCATGAAAATGACAGGTTCTGTTGACAAAATATAAGATGAAATATCGTGTGATGACAGCTGTGTCATCTACATTTATATATATATATTTTTAACAAAGGATTGCAACTTTGTGCATCCAAAAACATTATCAGCAAAACTTACAGCAGCATGCAGTGGCTGTGTGGGCTCCGTATTATATCGTATTTCATCCCCCCAAAATACTATTTCAGTCTGTGCCTTTTATGAGATCATAACTGCAGTATTACCTATCCTTCCATAAAAAAGGGAAAAGGACAATTTCTCCACACTATCTTTCCTCTGTGACAATAGATCCCAGCGGAATGACTGGAACTCCGTGTCAGAGCCCTGTGGGACACCTCAGTGGAATACAGACACAGCAGCATCTCTGCCATTAAGTCATACTTCCTAAAGCAACACACCCCCATCCCTTTAACTGTGGAAGAACACTCCATCTTCTTCTCCCCTCGCTCGTCTGTATCGGCCACAATCATTGATAAAGACAGCCAATCAGGAGTGACACTGAAAGCTTCGCTGAAAGCATTGGAGAAGTGATTTGTTTGCTGTTTTAGCTCCTTATGAGGCCCACGTGTGCTGGAAAACAACCAGGCTGCACAAGTGACTATTTTGTGTACATTAAACATGCAAATGTATCAATAATGATATGTCTGAAATCCTCCGTATTTGTCATAATATTTGACAAAAACATGAACAGCCTGTGAATTACGTTGACACAACAGAGCTGAGCTACAGAAAATCATGTAATGGTAAAATTATGTTTTGTTTATGTGCTTTTTTGGAAACATTTTTTTTTAACAATAAATACATTTGAGCAAAAATGTTACATATTGTGACACGAGCATGAAGTTTTGGTCCACATAAAAAATAAAACTATTCGAAAATGTTTCACACTTTTTCATTGACTTTTTCATTGATTATAGTATTTTAAATTATTATTGTAAATTCGTAATCATTATCATTGTCCATCCTGCCCATCCACCTTCTAAGCCGCTTGTCCCCATTCAGGTGGCGGGGCCCCCCAGGTGACTTCGGGAAAGACTGGCTGGTTAGACTCTGGACTGGTCGTTTATTATCATTGCATTTTAACCAAATAGTTTTCTTTCATTGTATCTAATTTGAAAAGTATTTATTTCAAGGACATTGTTATTATTATTGTTATTGTTGCCTAGCTGTACGGCCTTAGAATGCCAGATAATAGACAGACAGGCAAATAGACATGTAGATCAGGGGTGTGCTATTAATATAATTGCTAAGGGCCAATGAAAAATGAGCTGCAGATCTCAGGCAGCGTTTCGGACAGCCCTGCTATAGAGAGCGATAAGTAGGCTAGCTGCTATTCAAAAACGGCCTCCTGGCATAAAATGAACAGTGCTGTCAGCTAAAAATGGATACATTTTTGCTTCCAAAGTGCTTCATGATGGTTTTAATTTAAGGCTCAGACACCCAGAAGTTGCTGCCTCGACTCTTCTGTCCCATCCCCGTGCCACCCCCCACCCCGATCCTACCAAGAATGATGGCAGCTGGGTAAGGAAGGCTGATGCTGGGTCCTGCTAGGTGCCATTGACAGCTGAATTATCCCACAGGCCTCAGCGGCTGATTATCAGCAGAGAAGTCATCAGGGGGCATCCCTTGCAGCATCCTTCCCTGCCCCCTCCCAAACACACACACACACACACAGGTCCCCCTCCTTGTCACCCCTCGTCAAGACAAGGCCGCCTCCTCTTGACAGGTAATCTCAACAATAACAATTACAGCCATTACTGGTGTCATACACAAGTGGGTGGCCCGTACAAAGGCTTTCTAATTTATCCTGCACACCCCAACAGGTAACAACTGGTATCAGCACGGGGATGGGGGGCTGTGCTGGGGCGGGGGGCACTTCTTATTCTGTGCTGAACTTCACATTTATATTGTAATGTAAACACAAGGAGGGCTGTTTATGTCGTTACGCCGTTTCAAAGGCATCGGTGGCAACTCCTTGATACCTAATTGATTTTTGCCTCACAAAGCTGGAAATTACGGAGGAGGAGATGCCAAGTGAAGGCATCACAAAATGTGGGAAAAGGTAATTGAGAAAAGAAATATAATAATCGCTATTATAAAGCATTTTATTCAAGAAAAAAAAAACACATTCGAATGTGCACTCGTTAAATATTACAAAAGGTGTTTATGGATTTTTTTCCCTCGCACGCGGGCTTGCTTTTTATGCTTCCACGTGCGGGGCTTTCATTCGTCAGCCCGGCGCGGTCACGTGTGCTGGAGCGGAACCGCAAGAGTAAACAAGGCGTCGCAGCGCGCGGCGTCAAAGCCGCCAGAGATCCTCTAATGAGAAGATGCGGGGCTTCAATTAACGAACGACACGGGCCACATCATCAGGTGTCGCTCGGCTCCTCCACCCGTCTCGGCTCTGCTCGGTTCGGTGCTCGAGTTTGGTGGCCGCGAACAGAACCCGAACAGGAACAAAACCGTTAAAAAAAAAAAACATTTTGCAAATGCTGTCGTTGTCTAGATAATTCGCGACATTTTAGACATGATTTTTAATTTTGCGCAACGTTGTGTTACACAAAAAAGGTGCATTCATATTATGCGAATTTTGCGCCGAATTAAAACATAAATAATAAGATGGAACATGTCAAATACAGAATATTGCCAACGAATTCAAATGCAGGTTGCTAAACAGCAGAGCATGCAACGCGATGTGTTTCAAACGTGACTTTTGGCTCAATTTACTTCATCAGAAACGCTTTCAGCTTAAAACTAAACAAAAGGCATGATACTCAGTAGTTGCACGTCATAAAAGGCGGAATGTAATGTGATAATAATGTGCTCTATGTGCATCTTTTGCCCACATAGGCACGTCAAAAATAAGTCGTGTGCAATTAAAAGTAACACGGCAAATGTTGTTGCTGCAAAAGAAAACAATTTGAAAAAGACCTTTTCTATCTGCAAAATTGTGCAGGAGGAAAAGGAAAGCTTACAAAATCTGTTTTTTCAAATAGGCCTCCAGAGGTAAATAACTCCACAGCTGACATTTTGTGTAATTGTTTTAAATGTCTTTTTATTAGAGAATTAAAACAGTTCATTGGACTTACATGTGTGCTTATTACACTCTGATAATTAATCAGCCATGCGGGGAGGGGCAAAAAAACGACTTCCAGTGAAAGTGGAATTCATTCACGTGATCACTTAATTCACAGAAATCATTTGTTGTATTTATTTTGTTTAAATTTGTGGTTGTGACAATTAAAAGGCGGGGAACTGAAAAAAGGTGAATGGTAAAATCTACCTAGCAACAGCATCTTCCTGCCCTTGCAGGCAGGATTTATTTTTCTCAGTGTTGCCGTTCTTCTGACCTGAGCCGCTCGTCTTCCTCGGCGCTCAGCGGTAGCTCGGCCGACGCTCCCCTCGCCCGCCCGGGGTCCTTTTCTGGCGCCTGCATATCATTTGCATACGCTTGTCACCCCCCCGACGAGGCCTTGCTGTCACATCCCGCCTGTTGTCCCACGACGGTCCCTCGCCTCTGTGGACCGTCGGGGACCGCCGTTCTGAAGCGGTACCGACCCCCGCCGGTGCTGCTGCGGCCGCAGGAGGGAGGAGAGGAGGCTTGCGGCCGTTGGAAACAAAAGGCCGAGCAAAAGTGCAGCGAGGAGGAGAGGGAGGATAAATGAGCCCTCTGTGTGTCCCCCCCACCGCCAGCAACAGCAGGCTCTCTCTATCTGACTCTTGAACCAGGCGCCGTTTTGTGTTAAGCAGCACCCTCTCATGACAGATCTGTGGCAGGGTCAGGGGTCAGAGTTGAGGACGGGGTCAGTGCAGGCATAACATGCACAATGAGTCTGGTGGTGAGGGTGGTATGCTCTGCAAACTCTCCGCACTCCTTTCCTCACCCCTCAAAAGTTTGCTTCTGGCGTGACGTCACAGCAGCCAAGCATGCCATCAAATGTTTACGCATTTTTCTTCAGGTGCTTAAAAGCACAGCAGGAGGCCTAAACCAACAAGGCAGCATGTTACAGCCGAGCAGTAATTCACGTAAAAGCAGCACGGTTAGAAGGGCCGCACTTGAGTTGGCTTCAACGTTTTATTTATGGAGCGTTACTGTTTAGCTACGGAAAATGTCTTTCTGCATATTTCATTGGCGGATGTTGACAGTGCACCGTATTAGTTTTGGCAGGAGCTTCTTCTAATGCACGGAAAATGCACGGGCAAAATGCACTGTGACTGACCTCTGCCGAGGCAAAACTGTCAACAAATTGCACAAGTTTCTTCCAATATGCACAAAATGCAAAAGCTAAAGTGTATTGTAACAAATCTCAGCCAAGGCAAAACCTTTGATTAAACAGAAAAAAACAGAATAGTACAGTACTCGCTCTTCCAATGTGTGGAAAATTGATAATCTCACTGGTAAAATGCACTCTAATGGACATCTGCCAAGGCAAAAACATATATCATTGAATTTATTTGCACCTTATTACGTCAAACTTTATGCGAGAGTTTCTTCTGATTTGCGGAACATGCAGGGGGACAAGGTTAAAATGCACTGTAAGAGACCTCAGCCAAGGCAAAACAGTCAACAAAAATCACAATATTCGTTTAGGCAAGAGTTCCGGCTCTCATTGCATAAATATGCAGGGGTAAACATTTGTAACAAACATCTGCCAAGGCAAAAATATTAAAAGGGAAATAATATATCATTGAATTTATTTGCGCAACATTAGGTCAGAGTTTATGGGAGTTTCTTCTGATCTGCGGAAAATGCACGGGCACAAAGTTAAAATGCAGGCAAAACTGTTGAAAAAAAAGGAGTGAAAATAATAAACCATTATATTTGTGTTTGTTTTGTGTGTATGCATTTTATTATAGTGACAGACCTTGTTTCATTGCACTGTAGGCATGAAATAATAATAAATAAAATCATAATAATAATACAACCCAGTCTTATAAAGTGTGGCTTGTGTAAAAGTACATGTGTACAAAAACATGCATTTAATAAATACACAATTCTGTACCAAATAAAGAAATGTTTTGTCATGTTTTTTGTACTATGTAGAGAAATGAAAAGCAGAAAGTGGAGTTCAAATGCAACAAAAGAGGGGATGAGAAAAAATATGCTCACTGCTTTGGGAGTTGGGAATGCGCGGCAGAAAGGCTGCGGACGTCTGAAACACTCTTAGTTTTGTGTAAACAAAGGCGGAGACAGACCACATCAGTCAAAGCTTCACACCGCTGACCACAAGCGGACGACCAAACTGAAAGACGGAGGGAAAACATGATGGAGTTGGACTTGAAGATCAAACAATAAACAGTCCATTAAGTCTGCAGGGAATGGGGGGCTGGCAAAAGGGGTTGGGGGGCTGATATCTGGGATGGCGGGTATGGGGGGCTGGGGAGGGCAGAGGAATGATGGGAGTTTATTTAAAGCACAGTGACCCCGTGGCCGATGGCTGCCTCAGTGCTGGGATGAATAAAACTTTAATGGATCATAAAACACAGCCACCCTCGCACCCCACACACCCCCAGCTCCCCTTTCTACTGGACGAGGCCATGTGGCTTTGCTGAGTTTATTCCTGCTGTCCGGGCAGCCAATCAGATTGCGGGACTCTCCAAACACAAGCAGCAGAAGAGGAGTGATGGAGGTTGAAGGAGGAGGAGTTCATGGCTGAAAGTTTGGGGAAGTGCGGCTGTAAGTGCTGTCTGGTTCTCAGCAGAAACAGCACAGAACTGCTTGTTTTCATGTTTGCGTTGGAAAAAAAATGTCTGAACTTAGGGAAATCACACATTATAGTGCGGACTAGTAGGGGTACAGAGACACAACGCCACAACCACGGTTGGGTATGTACCTCGGTTTCAGGGTTGCGGTTCGCTTCGCTTTGTGTACAACAGCCAAGCCAACTTTATTTGTACAGCACTTTTTTAAAAACCACAGACAAAAGTGCTTAACAGGAGTCAAATAAGCAAAAAGTCAAAGTACAAAATAAAAGATGGAAAACACGCATTCAAAAAACAAAAATAACTCAAATGTGCAGGGTTAAAAAAAACATCAGTAATACACACATAAGAACATATGCAAAATCAATTAAATCAAGCATTAAACAATGAAATTAAAAACATAGTAACATTGTAAAACACCTCCTTCAATTTGAGGGAAGGAGCTCATCTATTAAAGCACCTTGTAGTGAGCGGCTGCAAAGAAAACCTGCAGTGTAGGATTTTCAGTACTATTTTTAAATGACTGTACATCTTCCTATCGAAATTATTCCAATGACTTCTGCAACAAGAAACATTATGACATTTTGATGAAGTAATCTAAGGGACTACAGCTTGAAGAAGAAGGATGCCACATGCCTGGACAAACCGGTGAGGAAGGCAGGCTCCGTCATTAGCACTAAATTGGGTGCCCGACATCTGTGGCAGAGCAAAGGACACTGAGGAGGCTCCTTTCCATCATGGACAACCAGCATCATCCAATGCACAGCATCATCTCCCAACAGAGAGCAGTTTCAGGGGCAGATTGCTGTCACTGTCCTGCTCCACTGAAAGACTGAGCAGATCATTCCTCCCCCACGCCATGCAGCTTTTCAACACAACAGAGAGGGAGAGATAAAAACACACACAGGACTGGACTTTTTACTTATTATGTTTTATAATGTTATGATTGATTTTTGATTAATGAATATTATGTATTACTATGTATTGTTGCACTACAATTTGGGATTGAACAGTTATGTGTTCTTTATTTATCCTTCGATTCTGTTCTACTTATTATTCTTATTTTTCGTTCGATAATGATTGAATTCTTGGAGAGCTGCTAGAAACCTAAATTTCTCTTGGAGATGAATAAAGTAGCTATATATCTAGAAGATAGCAGCAACAGCAACTCCAGGAAGAAACGACCATTGCAATAAAGTTACAGCGGACACCCTGTGCATTCCTTCTTCTTCTTCTTTGAGGATGGAATTCATTAGAGAATGACCTGTCCTGCGTTTGAAATGATTGAGTTTTGCATTTTCAAAGTGATGTTTAAACAAAAATCATTTTTGTGTTCTGCCTTGTGCTCCTTTCCTCTTCTTTTTCACGTGCCGTGGCGGCTCCAGGCGCGAGCTGCCATTAAGTTTTATGAAGTTTTTAAGTGTTCTTCGAGCTACTGCAACTAAGCAATTTCCCTTGTGGACCAAAAGTCTGTCTGAGTCTAAGTCTAGGTCTAAGTAGCAGTTCTTCCAGGTGTCTCTGTCTTTGGTCCCTTGCACCACCTGTATTGTGTTTTTCCCAACATAGCTGGCATGTTGTCGTATGTACTGTCGCTGCGTCTGTGCCTGCCTCGTGCTTGTTTCCCATCATTCATTCCTATTACAGAAACTTCTCCTAATCTCTCCCTTCCCGTCACCTGTCCAAAAAAGTTGCTGTCTCTCCTTGTTGTGGTTTACAAGGGGTCTCTTTTTGTTGGATCTGTTGACGGACTTTGATTGGAAAGGAGATGTGCTCCAGTGTTCTGAAGAAGCACATCTCTAGAGCATTGATGTTCTTCTTGAGCTGCTTTGACAGTGTCCATGTTTCACTTCCACAGGTGAGGACAGGCTACTTGAGAACTCTACAGCACGTTGTAAAAGAGATGGTTTTGTTATTTACAATCTTGTCCAGCATCAAGAAGCCAATTTGAATTCTGACCTCTGTTCCAAATGGGATCACAGGAGTTCCCAAATTAAAGGGAAATCCATGTAGAGATATAAGACAAAGGAATAGTACAAAAATATACAAATGTAGTCATATTCTTTTTCCATTTTGTCATCACTCAAATTGTCATTTTTTTCCATTTGCTTTTTCTCATTGCATTTACCAGATGGCTCAAGTTGGCAACAAAAGGCAAAGGCAATAAAAGAACTGTGGCTGTCTCATCCATTAACAGTCCCATCCAGGCTCCTAGCCGCTTCTCTCAGCAGCTTTGATATGGACTCCATCATGTAAGACGTTTGTGCAAAGTATGTGCAAGGTGGCGTGATAGCGATGTTACTTCTTGACCGTCACCCGTGCTAAGAAAAACAGTTAACATAGCTACTACATAGTCACTGCAAGCAGGAACCGTGTGATCAGGTATGGACTTGTCACACTGACAGAGTGGGCGGGTCCTTCTATTGCCTTTGCTTTTTGTCGCCAGCTTGAGCCACTCGGCAAATGCAATGAGAAAAAGCGAATGGAAAAGACAAAGACAAAACATTATTATGGTGGAGTTACTGCACTTTTAAAACCAGCTATAGGACAAAGCGATAGATGGAAGACAGGAAGTGACTAGAGTGAAGTAGAGAGACGTGTGGAACCAAATGCTCTATTTATATTGCTAAGGTGCAACACATACGTGCAAACCACAAGCAACCTTTCCACCCTTTTCCACACAAAACCGTGAAAGTTCAAACTGTCAAATCAGACTCGTGTGAAGAGACGAGGGCCAAGCGCCGTTTGCCTCTCTGGAACTGTGCCTGGGACAGTCTGAATCGGGACAGGGAAACAAGCTCTACACACATTGTATAGTAATGGCACGATACAGTTTGCATGTAGAAAGTTGCAAAAAGACTCTATAAACCAGTCAAACATGCTTGGACATTTGTGATGTGTGTGCATGTTTGACCATGCCGACCCCTCACCTCTCCTCCCTGAAGCGGCGCAGTGGGTGTCATCTTCGGGTCTTGAGATTGTAAATACACCGCCGGGGATCTCGGAGCCGTAAATAATAAGAAGTCTTAGCCGTCACGTGGGCTCAAAACATGGAGATGTGCTACAGCCAACCACAACACAGCTAACGGCAGTCAAAGATCCTCTATATCAGTGATCACTAACCTCTAAGGGCCCACGGACTGGCTCACCTTCCCACAAGCCTTCGACGGACCGTTCTCACGCACAGAAAAGCACAACAGCAAATTAAAAGCACAAAATAATAGGGTTTGAGCCTGGAGTTATAATGTAACATCACTGTTTGGTGTGTGTGGATGACCATAGTGTGCTAGCATTAATTAACTTGAGGTTAGTGATGTGGGGATTGATGCTGAAATTCCCATACCTTTTATACCAGATCATTAACATTAAATGATGAAAAACTTGTCTACGTGATACACGGTTGATGGGAACTATTTTTTCGGAGCAGTGTGTGAATTGTTTTCATTCAATAAGTAGGTCTTAATAATTATTAGTTTATTTACATGGTTTTACAGTTGACTTTTTTAATCATTTGATTTTTTAAACACCATTTTCAAAAAGGGTGACATTGGTGTGTTTTCCATCTATAGGAGATCACACACACTGGTCTCCTTCGGAAAGACTATTAGTCAAACCTCAGCTACAGGTGATGCAATGTGGTTTTTGTCCCGATTGTAGAACACTAGACCAGCTTTGCGCCCGTGTAAGGGTACTGGAGGGGTATGTGGGAGTTTGCCCAACCGGTCTACATGTGCTTTGTGGATTTGGAAAAGGCATTCGACCATGTCCCTCGTGGTGTCATGTGGGGGTTGGTCCGGAAGTACAGGATTGGTGGTGCCATACTCTGTGCCATTCAGTCATTGTACAACCCAGGTAGGAGCCTGGTTCACATTGCCAGGAGTAAGTCGTGCCTCTTTCTGGTGAGCGTTGGCCTCCGCCAAGACTGCCCATAATTTGCATGGACAGAATTTCTAGGCACAGCCAAGGCTAATTTAGGAGGCATTAATATCTTGTCTATGCTATTCGAAGACAATGTGATCCGGATGGCCTATTTGGGCTGTGACCTTCAGCATATACTGGGGTTGTTTGAAGTTGAGTGAGAAGCTTCTGGAATGAGACCCAGCACCTCCAAATCCAAGGCCAAGTTTCTCAGTTGGAAAAGGGCGGATTCCACCTTCTGGGATCAGAGTGAGGTCTTGCCCAAGGTGGAGGAATTCAAGTATCTCTGGGTCTTATTCACAAGTGAATTAAGGTTGGAATGTGAGGTCAAAAGGCAGATAGGTGCAGTGTCTGCAGTAATGCGGTCACTGTACCGGACTGTCGTGATGAAGAGAGAGCAGAGACGGAAGGTGAAGCTCTCAATTTACCAGTCAATCTGTGCTCCTACCCTCACCTATGGTCATGAGCTTTGGGTTGTGACTTAAAGAACATGGCTGGACTCCAAATAAGAGATAAGGTGAGGAGCTCCGTCATTCAAGATGGGCTCAGAGTAGAGCCGCTGGTCCTTCACATGGAGAGGAGCCAGTTCAGGTGGCCTGCACATCTAGTCTGGTTGCCTTCTGGACACCTCCTTGGTGAGGTGTTCTGGGTATGCTCAGTTGGGAGAAGGCCTAGGCAAACCTAGGACACGCTGGAGGGATGTCTTATGTCTTAGAGCTGGCCTGGGACTGCCTTGGTGTCCTCCCAGGTGGATGTCTCTGTTGTCTTATATTATTGATGCTATGCTGTGATTTGTAACTTCAAATTAAGCAGACGGTCGGTGTAATTGTGCAGAGGACCAGTACTGGCTCGGTATCGCTGATACCAGCATAAATTTTACTCAGGTTTGGAAATCAGTGGTATCGCACATGGTTACTTGAAGTTACGTACCCAACAAATATGCACATTAGGACTCAAAACGGACATTCTGTGACACTCTGCGTCTTTAGCACGACTGGATTACACAAACCAACAGGAACGACCGGGCCTAGGTAAAGAAACTCTAGGCCTTCTCTTTGAGGCATAAACAACAGGGCAGAGGGGAAAATGCAGAAAATATACTGTATATACTGTAATATACTGTATAATATGTTGTAAAAAAGAATAGAGACAAAACATTTCATATAATAGTCACTGTGGCCGAAATGTTCATGGTTAGCAACATTATCACTATTTGTTGAAAATATGGCTGCTATACTTGTTCTTCCTCGGGTGTTTGTTAGCTCACAACTTTCCAGACTCTCGGATACTAACCACAATAATTACATTCAAGACAATGTAATTAATGTAATTACAATAATTACATTTTGACACAAGCCTAACATTCACACGCTGTATTCTCTTTGCCGTGTATTAGTGCCATTTTTGTATTGGTTTGCGGCATATTTACAGTAAAAGTTGAAATACTAGGAGAAAAAGTGGAAATGTTAAATGTAATACTTACTATTTGTCTTGCCAACTATAACAATAACTGTTTTTTGCATATTTACATTCGCAACCTTTAATTTGTCCGTAATTCTGTGTGTATTTTTGCCACTCCAGTGTAAATAAACAACGCCGTGCCTGAGATGGACCCGACCCCAGCAGAGGTAGCCAATCGAGGGACTTCCTGTGCTAAATTACACTTAATCATCAAGTCATTTGAAGTCATTTAGACTTTCCTGATCAAAGGTGTGAAAAGTACCAATGCGTTTTCTAGCCTGGCAGCAGTTGAGACAAACTATCTGAGGGAACGTCCAAAAGTATCGACATCATCTCCTGCGCTGACCTCACTCCGCGTGTGATCTCAAAGGCGGGAAAAAAGCTTCTTTTTTTTCCAGCCATTACGGTGTCGTCAAAGTGTTGAAAACCACGGCGGGATAGAGCCCGCCGCTCCCTGGAGGGTCGCACCCGGCAATTATCTCTCTGTTATGTCAAGTGTCTTTCAGCCCCAAATTGCCGTGAGTTGGATTGTTCAAAGCTATCGGGTTGCCGTGTGAAAAAGCAGCGACCATGACATCACTGACACACACACTCCTTTTTCTCAGGGTGAGGTAAAGAAAACAAGAGGTAACGTCTGTGCAGCTGATGGTTCTTTGCCTATGTGTGTGGGACAATTCATGTAACGTAGCTTTAAAAATAAATAAACACATAAATACATAAAAGATATATTTTTTTGTGTTGAAAGTGTTCCAATACTAGACACAAAAGTTTTCATTAAGAATGCTAATAATCTATATATATATATAGATATATATATATTTATACATGTTATACTGTATATATATATATATATTGCACAAATCCTTATCAAAACTGTGTTGATTGGCCCGTTTGTTGTGGTGGTTTGATATGTAAAACATATTTCTGATCAAATTTGGGAGGACATGCAGTTGTTGTACACGGGTGTTTTTTGTTTTTTTTTACACTGCCAACTAATGGCTTGGCATGCACATTACAGCGCTCTCTGAGGTTTTGTACGTGAGCAGGCAGGTGCTTGTCGTTGCCTTCTTTCCACAAAGAGATTAGATGCATTGACTTTGGATGATAAGAGCACAAATGGTTCTCAGTTTCATTAAAAGGTTTGTACAAAAAGTGAATTATTCCTTTTTTTTTATCCTCTCTATGAGCAACCTGTACTAACTAGTTAATTACAGCACAAGAATTTCATGTTAAAAAACCCCATAGTACCTCATCATTGAATTACACAATCTCCCAGTCGGCAGGAAGATTGAAAGTATATCCACGTACGTGGCTAGTTTGTATTTTTGCAGCTGTCGTCGTCCAAAGCCGCTCCCTAAGCTAGAGGTTTAGCAACACGATACGCTAAATGTTCTCTTCGGCGTTTACAATACAGCTCTTTACACTTGCGTACACACACACACCCGCGGTACCATTAGGACTTGAGAAGTTTGTCATCCCGGTGACGACTTCTCTCCGAGATGCGTCGGGCCATTACACATGACCTCTGACCCCCGCGGGCACCCGGAGGTGAAGCGGTGCGGGCCTGCTCTCACTCAGCCAAAACCAGGAAAGAGGAGGGAGAGGAGTTGACGGTGTGTGCGTTGTTAATGGGCGCTCATACACGCGTGTGTGTGTCTCCTGTTTCCAAATGATGAGCAGGACGGCTTCGCGCATGAATGCCAACGTCTGCCCGTCCTGTGGACAGTTGACAGAGGGATATGTTGGGGGGGAGCTGGGGCTATGAGTTTTAATCACAGCCAATTATCTGCCAGCGACCACTTATTTATACACGTACATTTAAATGTTGCAGAGTTGCAGGGATTAAACTGCAGCACTTCTGTGTGGAAGTGATTCACTTGTTCACTTATTTTACTTTTTTTTTCTTGTGAAATGACAACTTTATTTTTTTGCTGTTTTTTGTGCATTTTCTCCTTACAGTGTGACACAAATATGCCTGCTTTCTTTAAATAAATGTTCATGTTTTAGTACCATCCATTTCAGAAAGAAAATTGGACCTAATGTTTGTTATTTCAGTTCTTTGTGGAAATGGGTTAGCGCTGCTTTTAAAATTTAAGGCTCATTTCCAGCCTCTTGGTAGAATATGTCATTCGGGAAGAATGGGTAAATAAACATGACATTTAGTAAGCGATTGAGGTCGCTGATGAACATTTCGTCCATCCATACCCACATAAATAAATTTGTGCATTTGTGCAAAGATGTGAGAACAAAACATGAGTGGTCATCTGAGATGCATCCTCATTCACCCCCCACTGGCACACACTCTTAATTCAAAGGATTCCTAATTAGCGACTGTCCACTCCACTCATCCACACGCCACCGCCCATGCATGGACACCCTGCTAATTATGGCTTAGGTTAGCACACACAAACACACGCACACACACACACAAACACACGCACACACACACACAAACACACGCACACACACGCACACACACACACAGTGAAAGGTGCACGACTTGATGGTTCACATAAAAAAAGAAGCTTGCCATGTGCAAATAATCTCACCTCATTGTCATGACCGTTTTGTGCTAGACAGCAATTAAGCATCAGAAATTATTCCAGGAAAACGATGCTAAAATTTTGCTTGCTGTCGCTAATTATAGATTGTTAATTTCACCCATCACTTTCATTGCTAACAATTATGTTTGTTTTGATTTTTTAGTGCTTTCAGAATAACGTTTTATTGGTGCGCCACAATTTTATTGGCTTTGGCTAATTTACTGATACATTTGTATTCATTTGTTTTGATCGTTTCTTTTAAATATTACAATGCAAAGAGACATTTTCCCCTGAATGAATGAAGGCAAAATAAGTCCCAAACACTATAGTGTACACTGGTCGTGTCACAGATGACAGTTTGACATGGAAGGAAAAGTTACCAAATAAGTGTTGACGTTCATTCATGTGTAAATGTGGGCCAGGGCAAGTCTGCATCCGCCGGCGCCCACGCGCTCTTTTGTTTTGTATGCAGTCAGACGCACTCACACACAAACAATGAGGGATGCTGGGGGTGTGCAAGGGAGGGCAATGGCCGGACTCCTTCCCACCAAAGAAGAGAATAGGGGGGTTCATAGCGGGAGGGTCATAAGACAGTGAGCAGGGTGAAAGGTCAGCAGCCCAAGAGTCGGTGTGTATGTGACTTTAAGGATTGTTGTCTGCTAGCGTGTCTATAAAACCAGCACAACATTTGAACCATTCCTGCTCACGGTCATGCAAATAACCAAGATTTTAAATACATTTTTTAGACACTTTAAATGTCTGTCCATTCACATAGCAACAATGTAGACATTGGTGTGTCCTTTTACAAACACAAAAAATGACAATAATATTAACAATATTATTATACTATAATGTAAGCAGTCTGTCTGTTCACATACTATTACTAACCTGTGTCTGGCCATTCACATACTAACACAATAATAATATAACAATAATAACTCTCCATCCTTCCACTTTCTATACCGCTTATCCTCATTAGGGTCGCGGGTATGCTGGAGCCTATCCCAGCTGACTTTGGGCGGNCTCACGGTCATGCAAATAACCAATATTTTAAATATATTTTTTAGACACTTTAAATGTCTGTCCATTCACATAGCAACAATGTAGACATCGGTGTGACCTATCCATTCACGAACACAAAAAATGACAATAATATTAACAATATTATTATACTATAATGTAAGCAGTCTGTCTGTTCACATACTATTACTAACCTGTGTCTGGCCATTCACATACTAACACAATAATAATATAACAATAATAACTCTCCATCCTTCCACTTTCTATACCGCTTATCCTCATTAGGGTCGCGGGTATGCTGGAGCCTATCCCAGCTGACTTTGGGCGGGAGGCAGGGTACACCCTGGGCTGGTCGCCAGTCAATCGCAGGGCAGACTAACACACATTCCCACTCACATTCATACCTATGGACAATTTAGACTCTAAATTTTAGAGTCGCCAATTAACCTAACATGCATGTTTTTGGAATGTGGGAGGGAACCGGAGTACCCGGAGAAAACCCACGCACGCACGGGGAGAGCATGCAAACTCTACACAGAGATGCCCAACGGAGATTTGAACTCTGACTGAACCTCCTGACTGTGAGGCCAACGTTCTACCCAGTCAGCCACAGTGCGGCCCCTAAAGTAATATTGTTTTCTAAAAATGATTGCAACTGCCCCTCTTCACCCGTGGGGCCTGGCCGGGCCTAGCCCGAAGAAGCCACACGGGAACACCCCCCCCCGCAGACCCACCACCTGCAGGGGCAAGCATAAGGGTCCGGTGCAATGGGATTTAGGCAGTGGTCGAGGGCGGGTGTCTGGGCGACCTGGTCTTCGGCGGCCAAATCTGGTTCTTGGGACATGGAATGTCACTTCTCTGGTGGGGAAGGAGCCCGAGATTGTAAAAGAGGCGGAGAGATTCCGACTAGATATAGTCGGACTCACCTCAACCGTATTCCGTGCCTCTATTGCTGAGGCAGCCAGTTGTAGTTGTGGCCGCAAGGTGGTCGGTGCCAGTCGTGGTAGCAAGCCCTGAACCCGATGGTGGACACCGGGGGTCAGGGCTTCTGTCAAGCGGAAGAAGGAGTCCTATCAAGCATTGATGGCTTGCGGGACTCCCGAAGCAGCTGACAGGTACCGGCAGGCCAAGCGGCACGCGGCTTCAGCGGTGGTCGAGGCAAAAACTCGGGTGTGGGAGGAGTTCGGTGAGGCTATGGAGCATGACTTTCGCTCGGCCTCGAAGAGGTTCTGGCAAACCATCCGACACCTCAGAAAGGGGAAGCAGCCCCCAGTTCACACTGTTTACAGTGCGTTCCCATCCTCACCTATGGTCATGAGTTATGGGTCATGATCGAAAGAACGAGATTGCGGATAAAAGCGGCGGAAATGAGTTTCCTTCGTAGGGTGGCTGGGCTCACCGTAAGAGATAGGGTGAGGAGCTCGGCCATTCGGGAGGAGCTCAGAGTAGAGCCGCTGCTCCTTCACATCGAGAGGAGCCAGTTGAGATGGCTCGGGCATCTAGTCCGGATGCCTCCTGGGCGCCTCCCTGGTGAGGTGTTTCAGACATGCCCAGCCGGGAGAAGGCCCCCGGGAAGACCTAGGACATGCTGGAGGGACTATGTCTCACAGCTGGCCTGGGAACGCCTTGGTGTCCTCCCGGTGGAGCTGGAAGAGGTCGCTGGGGACCGGGAAGTCTGGACTTGCCTACTGAAGTTGCTGCCCCCGCGACCCGGACCCGGTTAAGCGGAGGAAAAGGGATGGACGGATGGATAAATGCAACTGAATAAAAACAACCTTCTTTAAAACCTTAGATAAAAATGACAGGTTAGAAACAGGTCTAAAATTAGATAACACAGTTGGATCAAGTGGCCAGACCGTTGCATGTTTAAAAACAGTGGGACCCACCCCTGAACTAAGACCTCAGTTAATGACATAAAGGAGACACATCCTAACGGTGTTAAAAACATCCTTCAGCAACTTGGGAGGAGTAACGTCCAAGCAGCAACAAGAATGTGGCATTTTGTTGATGATTTCGGTGAGTTGTGGCAGGGAGACCTGCTCAAAGCTTTCAAACACAACCGAGCATTCAGGAGTACGTTAACTGACACACACTCCTTCTGCACAGGATGTTCTGTTTGACAGCAGCCACCTTAGCAACAAAAAATGGAGAAAATTGTCGCAATTATTACTTGAGACCTGCAACAGTGCAGTAGGAGGGTTAAGGACAGAGTTTATTGTCCTAAATAAAACCTGATCAAATTGGAGAGGTATTAGATTTGGCCTCTTTTACAGCCCTCTCATATTCAATTAGACTGTCCCTCAAAATGCCAAACTACACGTGTGAGTATATGATTGGACACACATGTTTCTAAGATTTGTGCATGCAAATGGGCAAATATACAATATGTTAACATTATATTTCTATGTAAATGGCCGGAAGACTGTTTACGTGTGAATAGGCAGATAGGTGTCTACATTTTTTGCGTGAAATAATGTTTATTTGTGAATGTCAATGGACAAACTTATGTTTCTAATTCTGTGCAAACTGACAGACTGCTTGCAGTGTTTTAGCATGTGAATGGACAGACAGGTTTGTGAACTGACACGGTGCTGACATTATGTTAGTATCTAAATGGACAGACAGTCATGACACCTCCCTGGTGAGGTGTTCTGGGCATGCCCAGCTAGGAAAAGTTCACGCTGTAGAGATTATGTCTCAGAGCTGGCCTGGGAACGCCTTGGCGTCCCCCCGGTGGAGCTGACAGAGGTGGCTGGGGACTGTGAAGTCTGGACTTCCCTACTGAGACTGCTACCCATGCGACCCGGATAAGCTGAGGAAAATGGAATGGACAGACAGTGTCATATTTCTGTGTCAACTGACAGACTGCTTGTGTTATTTAGTATGTGAGTGGACAGGCAGAGGTTTATAATAGTATATTAATATAATATATAATATTATGTTAGTGTGCGAATGGACAGACAGAAATTTGTATTTCTGCGCGAACTGACAGACTCCTTACATTAGTTTAGTTATTATTGTAATTTAGTTATTATTGTAGACCAGGGTTCGAATCTCCATTGGGCATCTCTGTATGGAGTTTGCATGTTCTTCCCATCTGTGCGTGCGTGGGTTTTCTCCCGGGACTCCGGTTCCCTCCCACATTCCAAAAACATGCATGTTAGGTTAATTGGCGACTCTAAAATTTAGAGTCTAAATTGTCCATAGGTATGAATGTGAGTGGGAATGTGTGTTAGTCTGCCCTGCGATTGACTGGCGACCAGTCCAGGGTGTTCCCCGCCTCCCGCCCAAAGTCAGCTGGGATAGGCTCCAGCATACCCTCGACCCTAATGAGGATAAGCGGTATAGAAAGTGGAAGGATGGAGAGTTATTATTGTTATATTATTATTGTGTTAGTATGTGAATGGCCAGACACAGGTTAGTAATAGTATGTGAACAGACAGACTGCTTACATTATAGTATAATAATATTGTTAATATTATTGTCATTTTTTGTGTTCGTGAATGGATAGGTAGATGTTTACAATGTGTTTGTAAAAGGACACACCGATGTCTACATTGTTGCTATGTGAATGGACAGACATTTAAAGTGTCTAAAAAATATATTTAAAATATTGGTTATTTGCATGACCGTGAGCAGGAATGGTTCAAATGTTGCTGGTTTTATAGACACACTAGCAGACAACAATCCTTAAAGTCACATACACACCCGGGATAGGCTCCAGTATACCCGCGGCCCTAATGAGGACAAGCAGTATAGAAAATAAATGAATATTATTTTACAGCGGTTTCAAGTCTGGTTTTAGATCTCGACACAGCACAGACTCCACTCCTTAAAGTTCAAAACGACATCCTATTATCTCTGGACTCCAAAATAACCGTGTTGGTGGTGATGCTTGGCATTTGACACTGTGGACCACTCCGTCCTCCTCCAATGTTTGACTCTGACTGTTGGCCTTTGTGGGTTCGTTCTTCAGTAGTTCAAATCAGTCTTCTACTGCTCTACTGTCCTCTGGTGTGCCTCAGGGATCCATTCTTGGACTAGTTCTCTTTTCTTTCTATTTGTTGCCCCTCAGATCTGTTATTGACAAGCATAAGACGTTCTTTCATTTTTATGCTGATGACCTTCAACTCTACATACCGTTTCTTCCAAACAGTCCTAACTGTTTGGATTGCATTTTTAACTTCTTTGGAAACATCAAGAAATGCCTATCATTAAATTTTTTACATTTAAATGAGTCCAAAACTGAATGTATTGTTTTTGGTTCAAACTTGCTGTCTGGTGCTGATCGGGGATATGGATTCACTTGCCCCCTACTGTAAATCTGTGGTCAATAATTTTGGTGTTATTTTTGACTGTTACCTGAAATTCAACAAACACATGGGTTCTGTTGTTGGAGCTATTTTTTTCCAGCTCCGCCTTCTAGCTAAAGTGAAACCCTTTGTTAGTCGGCAAGATCTTGAAATGGCCATGCATGCATTCATTAGTTCTCGCACTGATTACTGTAACTGATTACTGTAAAATGCCGCTGTGCTGATTTTGACCAAAACTCGTAGACAGAGCCACATCACTCCATTTCTGCGTTTTTTGCACGGGCTTCCAGTTCGTTTCAGTTGGTTTTAAACTTTTAATGTTTGTTTTTAAGGCAATTTATGGTGCTGCCCCTTCCTATTTATGTGAGCTTTTAAACATTTATCGCCCCAGCAGAGCGCTCAACAGGTGTTTGAGGTCCCTCGGTCTAATTATAAACAGTGGGGCGACCGATCCATTTCCGTAGCCGGTTCGCAGGCTTTGGAATGTCTTACCTGTTGAATTGCGGTCCCTCTCAGATTTGCATTTGTTTAAGGCAAAACTTAAGACTCATTTGTTCCGAGTTGCTTTTGGCACTTAAGCGCATTGTGACACTTTTTATTTTGTTTTATTTATTTTCTTTTAATGCATTTTATGTATTGCTTTATTTTGCTCGTCTTGTATTTCTTGCACTTTGGTTCAGCCATAGCTGAAGTAAGGGGCTAGAATCAAATTTGATTGATTGGTCGATTGATTGACATACTCAATCCTTTAAATGTAATTTATTTAATCTTTATTTAAACAAACAAGAACCCACTGAAATCAAGATCTGAAAAATAATATACACTATACATTATTAGATATTCTGTTATATTACTATACTGTCTTATGTTAATGTAGACATACTGTATTTCTGTCCATTCACAAACATGTAATGTAAGCATCCGTCTGTCCATTCACATAATTTAAACATCTAACTGCCCATCCAAACATATTACGTTCTCAAATAAATGTGTCGGTCCATTCACAAACACACATATGTTGACATTTGTCGGTCTATTCATACAAACAAATGAAAAACTGTATGTCCATTTGCATACGAACACAATGGTGACTAGAATTGGTGGCTACAACCACGGTTACACGCTAGCCCGCTAAGCAACACAATAAGAGAAAAACGAGAAAAAAGATTCAACACACAACACAGCATCTCCATCCAGCTCACGTATGTGCAAATGTGGCTTGAAGTGAATTCTCTCTCAGTTTGGTTGAAAACGTCAGCGCGATGAAAGCCCTGCCAGGAGAAACTTCTCACATCAGTTTAGGAAACACCGAAGGACACGTGAGGTCATTGCTTCAGGGCGCCAACTGGCCTCAACGTGACGGCTCGCCATTAAAGACATCTCCAGATACTCCACTATACCACACGCACTTCCTGCTCACAGTCATGCAAATAAACACACATGTGCACATGACACATGCATACATACACTTTTCCTTAGATCACAGATTATTCTCTCCACACACACACACACACACACACACACTATAAGCAGAATAAACAAGGATGACAAGTTGAGATTAATGGAAGGCCCGCCGATGACGGTCCAATTTAATTGTCAGCCATGATGGCCGCTGAACTCCAGCAGTCTATTTATACAAGGTTAACGTAACGTCTTAAACAGGCCGCTAATTGATCGTGACCAATAAGTAATTAGAGAAGCCGATAGCGTGTCCTTCGGCAAAGCGGGGGCTGACACGGGGGGGGTGCCGACGGGGGNGGGGGGGGGGGGGGGGGGGGGGGCACACAATGACGAGCTCTATATCATACTGCACTCGGGTCATAAATTAAGTTCTGCTTGATGATTTGTAATGTCCTGTGTTGCCTTGCTCCTGATATGATAACCTAAAGTAAAGTAGTGATGGTAACCATCAAGCCGCACTACAACCTTAAACCTCACATGTTCTCCTTCCCAGACTTGGACTGATCCAAACCGGAGGCCCCCAGAGGATTTACCGGGTTAAGCTAACCCCTTAAAGTTGACGGTGGCCTTGACTTGATGTCCTGAGCAGGCAGCCCAAGGCCTGGAATGTACCAGGAAGAAGGACAGCATAAATAAATCTAATAAAGGAGGAGACATCCTTAAAAAATGGATCTCGGGGAGATTTGAGCCACCTGGTTTACTTTTAACGCACACACGTCAGATCAATTGATTGATGTTACCTATAGTGAAATGATAAATATACTTTTGCACATGTGTTCATGGCGTTTGGAGGAAAATAATCAAGCCAAAGTCTGCGGTCTGTCAAAGTCCGTTTTTGGAAGAAAGGGGTAATATTTGGCTTTGATGAGTGTGTGTGAAGGGGTGAAGCTTGGGTCATCCAACACCCAAATTAACTACAAAAACTCTTTTTGGCCTTTGGGTTATTGTTGTTGCAGCATATCGTCAAAGCACTTCAGCCATTTAGTGATTTAACTAAATTGTTGGGGTCCCATTTTTAGAAAGCTCAGGAACGAGGGGGCAGACTTCTCTCTTCACTATCAGTCTTTTTTTGTACATGCATTCACATTTTTACTTCACTAAATGGCTTATATTGTCGGTGCGTAGGTAAATTGGCGACTGTAAATTGCCGTTTACAGTATGAATGTGAGTGTGAATGCTTGTTTGTCTGCCCTGTGGTTGACTGGTGACCAGTTCAGGGTGTACCCCGCCTCTCGCCCGAAGTCAACTGGGATAGGCTCCAGCATAAAGTAATATAATATAACTGTTTTTTGGAGTCTACTGCAAAAAGGCTAGTCAAAGATCCTCTCTGTAACAGGAGCGTTCTCAAGTCTGTGTAGGGACCAAGCTGAAAATAAATGCTAGCCAAAGATCCTTATATGACAGGAGCGGTCTTGTGTTTGTAAGGACCTACTGCAGAAAGTTAGTGAACTGAACTGGCAGGATGGTGTGCAGTTGTTGAAAGTCCCCGTGTAACACTTTGAAGTACTGCCGGTTTTCCTTGTGTTGTTTGCTAAACTTCAGTCCTCCGTCGCTCAAACCTCAAACACACTCGAGGTGTGATCGCAGGCCGAGATGCTACAAATGCTGCTTTAATTAAAATGGCGGCAGATGTTATTCACAGCATCTCATACACACACACACACACACACACGCACACACACCTGAATAGATGCTTTTTGGAATACACTCGCGAATTGAAGTCATGGTGGAAATCTGCATAACATTGCTGACATCCCAGCAGCAAATGCACAATGCCGACACATGCATGCCCCCCCCACCTGGATCGTCTTGATTGCATGTTTTCAACCTGTCTTGAGGCTTGTTAGCACAAAAGCTAATGACCTATATCTGTGTGTGTGTGGAGGGGTGAAAGGTGTTCGCTTGCTGACGCCAGGCACACTACTGCAGACACCTTGGCAAGGGAGGAAGGGGTGCAGGGGTGCAACCTCACCCGTGACATAGGAGTTGGCATCTGTCACGCACGTCAACGCACACACATTTCTAAATGAGTAAGGCACAAAGTAATGGCTTGCGTCTTTACGGCGCTTTTGCAGAAACACACAACACGTTGTCTGCCACCTCTGCGCTCATGTTGGCAGCAAGCTGTCGAGCCGCCAGGGACACGGACAAACACACACCCGCAGGAAGATAAGCAAGTCAGCAAGTGGGAAAAAAAACATTAAGATATGAAGTACAGAGAGATAAATGTGTAACTGTAGAACATTGCATGAGAGGAATCTTTCTTTCTGCGCTTTTCCTCTTTGGAAGTTAGAAATGTGCAACTTCCCAGTTGTCTGGAGCACAGCATTGGTGGTAAAGTGTACATATGGCCTGTGACTGCTGGGTTGATGGTTCAAATTCTGTGTGTACTGTAAAGTCAAAACATCCACACACCATGGGGTCTACACCAAAATGCTTTAGAAACATGCTAGCAGATACCGTTAAAGTTTTATAATCATTAGACAAATGGTCAGGTATGGACCGTTAGTTGTGTGCTCCTGCAAAGATGTTTTGTTTGACGGCGGCCATGTTTTCCAAACCAATGTTGCTCAAGCTTTACACACACATGCTTGCCAGTCATTTAAAGGTGCATACTAAATTCCGTTGTGATCCGACCCCCTGCAGTTACAGGAGGTGTTTTTTTTAGAGCTGCGTGACAAATTTCAAGTCTGTTGGATTTAAAAACAGCGCCACCATGTGGTGTATTTTCAGAAAGATAACAGCGCAGCCAACAGTCAGGGTGTTTTGAAAAATTGTCACAAATTTGTGTGCAGTGGTTCAGGAGTAGAAGAGTTCCACCATCGGTCATACTTAACATGACTGCATATGCTGTATTTTGACAGGGGTTGGTAAAAACATAAGTCACATAACCCCGACCATGTCTATAAGTCACACAACTTACAGACATGTGACAGACATAGTGAACATTCATAGAGTCGACTGAATGCAAAACAAAAGAGGTCAACATAACAGCGTGATCCAGGGGGCTGTTATTATGTAAATGTGCTCAGAAGAAGGTCACTTAATATTATGCATAACATCTACAGAGTAAGCATTGCTGTGACTCCACCTCAGACTGATAATGTTCTGGCACATAGGGCCTTATGACATGGGGGAGGGCGCAGGGCTACCACAAACACTTTTCATTATTACCACATTTTTCGGACGGGGGGGGGGCGCTGAAAATCATTTTATCTCCAATAAGGGGGCGCTCCAAAAAACACACACCCAGGTTGTTGCAGTTCAACTTAAGCCCTGCAGGTGTCTGTTACCTGTAACTGTTACCGACTGTCAAAAAACATCAAGAAGATGTTCTACTGAATCGTAATGTTAATCTCAAAAAATGTGCTTTTTGTTAGCAGGCATTTTCTGAAACCAATTTGCTCATCTAACGTATATTGAAATCTGAGCCATATCACTAAACCACATTTTCTGGCTTTCTTGACCGATTATTTTGCTGATTTCAA
The DNA here is from genome assembly GCA_024372805.1 of Oostethus manadensis. Taxonomy (NCBI): domain Eukaryota; kingdom Metazoa; phylum Chordata; class Actinopteri; order Syngnathiformes; family Syngnathidae; genus Oostethus; species Oostethus manadensis. The sequence goes on from QODF01000161.1 coordinate 1,904,665, forward strand.
GTCGTCTATTTCAGATTTCAATGCTGATATTACTCAAATTGGTCCACAAATAGGGATGTCGACATTGGCATAAAAATGTATGCTGGTCAATATCAGTAATGTTTTTTTCCCAATAAAGAAAACCGATACAGCTGAGGGTCGATCGGCCACTGATCGTATCGGACGATTTTCATGAAAACTCACGAGATCGACAAATGCCGATAATTCCCTTTCACCGCCGATCACCATCGATATCAATCTTTGTCTTCCCACTTTTCCCTCACGAATGCCAAAACATGCCACGGAAAATGTCCAGTTTTGCATGAATAGCACGTTAAACCGGCTCATGGTGTGACCATCATTCCAAGAGCAGCCATGTGGCTAACCCTATGTGTATGGTATGTGAATTAATCGAACGAGAGGAGCAGCCTTTCACAGCAGCAGAAGATGCCGAGTCGCAGTGAAATTAAGTTCTCTTCAAAAAGTACGTTGGATATGTTTTGTTTAAATAAGGCGAGTTTAAATTTTCCATATATTATAAAGCCAGTAACAGGGGGGCAGCCAGGAATTCTGGGTCCCATGACAAAAATCACGTTGCGCCCCCCCCTTATTAATGAAAGCAATTTTTTGGGTGGCCTAGCAGACAAGGGACATTAGAATTGTGCTGAGTTTTCCCCTTTATTTGGCACCCCTGGCCAATCGCACTTTCTAAATACATAATGCAAGTAAGTTGTTGCTAAGTGAACATGCCCTGAGAGTAAATCACGCTCTGAAAACAAAAACATTGAAATGTGACATTCAGAAAAGTAGGACGATGGCGGCCTATCAGCATGACGCCGCCAGACTCCTTTTAACCCCCCACAGTTGCAATATACAGTCTAGTGGAACCACAGAACACAATCCCTCCCTCTGCAGTTCAATTTATCACCCCCAGATTAAATCGGATGAATATTTCAATTGAATGTTCAGATGGCACAACATAAATTTCCAGGAGGCACCCTGTGCTGCGTTATCATATTCCTCATCCTAATTACATTTGCATATATGATGCTGGTCATTATCATCACAGGTTAGGTTCGCACCATGCTGAGGTTGAGCTTCCTCCCTGGAGCAAGACACAATAATAATAAGTGGGGATATCAAGTCCCTGTGACCTATTGTATGAGATCAATGAAAAATAAATATAGCTCCTCTTGATACTGTCACCATAATGTAAAGACCCTTTATGACGTGCTGACCTTTGCTTGTCGCTCATGGATCACAGTTACTGTTATGAGACCTCCTGGTAATACACTTCAGAAAAACTCTATGCAGTCTAAATGTTGACTGACCTCTTCATTATGTACAACTGTGTGGCCTAGGAGAAAAACAACAGCGGAACAACTTCAAACCATCTCTCCAGGCACAAAATGGCAGCAAGACAACACAACAGTGAGGTTTAAGCGAGGCTCTTAGCTTCATCATCGCCTGTGTGGATCGTTGGGGCCGCTGATCTGCTTTTTTTTGTTTTATGTAAAAATTCAAACTGTATCCTGCAAGTCTGAAAGCCGTATTTCATCCAAAAAAGACATTTAATATCAAACAAAAATTATGAATGTCCACACCTAGAACCTTATTGGTATTGCTGTAGTTGCAGCCACAAAATAACATAATAATAAAAAAACATCCTCACATACAGTATTATGACAAAAATAATTGTTAGCCTATCTCAGTGGTTTTCAGTTATTTCCTGTCATGCACCCCTATGAGACAGAAATGTTTTTACACTGCCCTGATATGAAATACTACTGATAAACGGAGAATATCTATTTATTTATCGGTACTGTACAAACTGAACTTGAACCTGAAAGCAGTAAAATTCAACAAAATGGATGTGTATTCAAGCGCTAAACTGCATATTGAGTAGAATAAATGTGTACATTTTGGCAGGTCTGCAGCAACAATGAAAGTATTCCTTACTTCTCACACCCACTAACAGGTTGTTTAGTGTACCCCACTTCTCGCCAAGGTCAGTCGGGATGGGCTCAAGCGTACTATCGCGACCCTGGTGAGGAAAAGAAATCAATGAAAGTTTGGATGATGTGCTTGGATTGCTAGAAAGATTTAAGGAAAGATTTAACCTCAACCCTCTCGGACTGGTCCGATAGAACCAATAATCACGTACAGGTTGAAAGAGGCTCATAAAAAAAAGTATGACTGGTAGACATGTGCCAAAAGAAGACACTGTTGGCTATCAGATGAATGCTATCTTGCATCAGAGCTGATGGGCACTGTTGGCTATCAGAAGGAAATTATTAGATATCAGATCTGATAGGCACTACTGGCTAACAGATGGACACCCCTTTGGCTGTCAGGAACACACTATTGAGTGTTAGATCTGATGGGCACTATTGGCTATCAGATGGACATTGTCGTGTATCAGATATGATGGCCATGATTGGCAAACAGAAGGACATCATTGTGAATCCGAGCTGGCAAACAGTAGGATACTGAAGATTTACTTTGTCACTGCACCAAACAGATCAGTATGTGGATGCAAAACAACTTTCTCCAGCTAAGCTCAGACGAAAATGAAATAACTGTCTGTGGTCCACAGAAATAAAGCAAAAGTGTTATTAGCCACCTTGAGACTCTATATAAAACCTAATCATCAGGTTAGAAGTCTTGGGGTAATATTAGACTCAGACCTAAACTTTAACAGCCACATTAAATCAATAACATCACCACCTTTTTACCATCTAAAAACATTGCCAAAATCAAGGAAATAGTGTTTAAAAGAGATTTAGAGGGACTAATCATTCCAGCGGGTTACACTACTATAACTTCTCACCGGGCTCTCTAAACAAGCGGTTAAACAGCTGCAGTACATCCGGAATGCTGCTGCTCAAGTCCCGACTAGAACCAGGAAATATGAACATATAAGTCCAGTACTCAGGTCTCTGCATTGGCTTCCTGTCACTCGGGGAATACTTTAAAACTGCTTTCCTTGTGTACAAGCCTTTTCATGAACTTGCGCCAAAGTACATCTCATAGCCACATGAACCATCTCAGGCTCTGAGAAGCTCAGGGAGTGGTCTCTGGCGGGTGCCAAGAGTTAGCGCAGAGAGGCTGCGTTTCAGTTTTATGCTGCCAAAATCTGGAACAGTCTTCCAGGAGATGCGCAACAATAGTCAGCTTTGGCCCTGTTCAAATCCCGGCTGAAAACACTTCCATTTTATTGTAATGATTTTGGAATGATTTTATGTTTTAAGGCATGATTTCATGAAGTAATTTTACCCATCTTTGCTGTAAAGCACTTTTAATGACTTTGTGTAGGAATTGTGCTGTATAAATAAACTGCCTACTAGAACATATCAGATGTACTATTTTGTATCCGAAAGAAAGCTATCCCAAGACACAGTCTATTTGCTGTGTGAGTGACATCTGCTGCATCTCCTCTCAGTGAGAGTCATTAGCTCGTCAACAGCGGAAATGTCTGCTCCGACGTCTTCACCGCTTTGGAATGTTCCTGCCGCAGACGCTCCATTTCCTTCTCTTCTTCTATGTCACGCTGGGACAAGTATGTGAGAGGAAAGCTAAAATCCTATGTGCAGTCTTGGACTAACAGTAGGCATCAATGGGACATCGTGGTGCTTAGTTACACCGAGGAGGTCGTTACTTAGCAGCGTGCTGCTTAAAATACCAGCACAGGGCCGAGTGGACCTCCTTATGATGATTGAGGAGGAGTCACTCCATTAACACTGCTGGCGGCGCCACTGTAGAGCACATAAGCGCTGGAATAGTACAGGTTCAATAGCGCCACCTTTGTTGTATTTAAGTTGAATTTATTTCTATAGTGCATTCATTGAATTCATACTGTATTATCGGACAGTCATTGCAGACTTTGTTAAATATTAAATAATATAATAATAATAATATTAATATAATATTAAATTTATAATATTAAATATTTTTGAATATGTGTTTCACCGTTTTACAATAATTAATTAATTACAAAATGATGGCTGATTGGCTATATGGCCCGTTATTAGTCAAAACATATTGAAATACAAGTCATATGTAGTATTCTGGCCACTAGGCGTCAGTAATGAGACAAAACATGGATGAGACATGACGTTATTTTACATTACTCTCTGGAGCCAATCATGGCATGTCCGACATGATAGAGTGAAAAAAGTTATCCTCCTATTCTGAGTGGAAGTGGTAAGTTTTGGGTTTTTGACTTTTACTTTCTTTCCCACTCCACTTGAAACCCTTTACTGAGTTTAAAATTAATTATTATGTATTAATTTTTTTAAATTAATTATTTTTATTAATCTCTTGTGTTCCTGCAGTAATATTGTAGCCTGCACAATGGCAATGCAGTGTAAACAAAAAATAATAGATATGAAAGATGACTATAGGGGTGTTTTTTCATGTCTACAAAGCTCGACTTGTGGTAAAAAATGCATTGAAAAGGTCATGAAAAGGTTTTCTATGCCTGGACTACAAAAATATTGAATTTACTGATGTTGAATCCTTCTTTGCAGAATTTCACAGTAATTTTTGGAACCATTTAACCACAATAAACAAGAGTTGAAAGTATATATATAATATACTGCTGCTTATATACGATGTGAATATCTTTAAAGTCAAATATATGTTGGGGTTTTTTTTGTGCTCTTGTGGTGAAAAAAATCCATTGATCTACAAGCTGTATCTCTCTATTACTGCACAATCGATCTGTTAACTTACACTTGTATTATTTTCTTTATTATGTTTTGTATTCATTTGCATTCATTCAGCTGTTTGTAATTACTGATACATGGAGAAGTAAATACAATACAAATTAAATACAATCTGCTTCTTTCTAACTCCTCTTTGGTCATGTTGAATTGTAAACATGAAGTACTTCAACGTACTTCAACTTTCGGTCCATCCTTTTTCAATGCTGCTTACCGTCATTAGGGTCGTGGGAGTATGCTGGAGCCTATCTCAGCTGGCTTCGAGCAATTTAGAGTCACCAATTAACCTAGCATGCATGGTTTTTTTTGGAATGTGCGAGGAAACCCACACACGCACAGGGAGAACATGCAAAATCCGCACGGAGATGCTCAACAGAGATTCAAACCTAGATCTTCCAAACCTCCTGACTGTGTGGCCAACATGGTAACCACTTGACCACCGTGCAGCCTGTAGTACTTTTTTAAACATGTTAAAAATGAACCAAACCTGGGGTCTGCAACCCGTGAAGCCGGAGCCGGATGCGGCTCCCTTCTCCTTCTGCTATGGCTCCAGCTGATTTATGTTTCTGTGTAGTCATTACACCATCTGACCCCATCATGAGCCGGCATTAGAGTTGAGCCGTGCAATTCTCCACCAAAGTGCTAGGGGTTGGGTTTCCTGGTTTGTCAACTTGGTAAAAAACCATCAGCTTTATTGGCCAAGGAATTTGACTCCAAAATTGGTAGAGAAGGCTTAAGAACAGGAACAGGAAGACAGAAAAGAAACGTGACAATACTTTTAAGGGCGCTACATAATTGCATTACCTTCAATTTAGTGGTCAAATAGATTTTGTGCTTCCAAGTGGGTTTTCATTTGGTGGAAACGGGCCAAAATAGCTCTTTTGATGCAAAAGGTTGCCGACTCCTGAACTAAAGCATTACAATTTTCATTCGACAGGAACACCATCACAAGCCAAATGTTTCCTGTTTGTCTTTTATTTTGTTGTCGATCTACCTACACACTGCTTGTCTGTTCTTCCTACTTAGAATTTGTGACTTCCAGCTGGGGAGGAGTTTCTGAGGCACAACTTTTCCTCTGCCACTTTGAACTTGGTTTAGTGCACATCGCCAGTATTGTGTATTTTTTAATATATGTATTTTATTATACTCCCTTGCTGATATATTGTGCTTAATTGAGGGTTCCACACAAGTTATATAGATCAGTTTCACTAATTATACATTATAAATACCGTCAAACTAAAATGATGGGGAAGTAATGATTAAGTGAATGTACTGCCATACAGAATATGTAATGATATAAAGATACATTATTTATAGTATTTTTTTTTGTGTGTGTGAAATTGGAAACCAAGCTAACACGCGTTGCGGGACGGTGGTTGGGAATCACTGTTACAGATAGTGTGCATCCTGCCTCTCATACTCCCCAAGTGTTGCATTCCTTAGTTGTGTTATGTATACACACATTCATGGCCTGAGAAGACGTGCTTGGTTCATGACTCATGGGTGCAGACGCTGGCCAGCGCCATGCTAGTGTTGCTGCTGCACAGCCTCGACCCCCTCGGGTCATCTTTGCCGAATCGCACACAGGCTGCACTGTTCCGCCAGCTTGACAAACAGCAGAGTTCAAGGACATTAATAGCAACAATGTGGAATTACACCCCCCCCCGTATCCTCCTGCAGGCCTCTCTCCTCCAAACTACACTCATTCTAGTTTTACGGTCTCTCCAGAAGACATTTCAGCTGGGAAAGTACCACTGACAAAGACATGACATCTGCTGCTGAGATGTGATTTTTAACTATCAACTGTGGTGAGTTATGTGTTGCTTAAACGTCAACACTGGGGAAATAGGATAAATGGATTAAAAACAAAGCATACATCAATTCTGCTTTGATTTTCTACCCTGTCTTTATCACGAGGGGAGGTTGTCTATGTGCCCGCAGCAGACAGACGTCTCTCATCTCCTTGGTTATCAGCACTAATGCCCTTAATTATGTGTGGGCACGAGTCCCGAAGGGTACGGGAGCTCTCTGTCACACTTTTGCTTCTGATCATAAAACAAATATTACCGCCTCTTTTGTGTCACAGAGAAGCAGCAGCAAAGTAGCTTTTTTTTTTTTTACTCCCTTCATCTTGATCAACTTTTATTGCAGGGTTTTTCACTTCACTATCACTATCAATGTTTGTTATATTATCTTTATTATATTGAGTCACTGTTTATTATATTTATTATATTTTATTTGGCGTGCCACAAATAATGTGTTAATAGCAGTAATTAATTTCATTTCATTTCATTTTCTATACCGCTTATCCTAATTAGGGTCACAGGGATGCTGGAGCCTATCCCAGCAGACTTTGGGCGAGAGGCGGGGTACACCCTGGACTGGTCGCCAGTCAATCGCAGGGCACATATAGACAAACACCCAGTCACACTCACATTCATACCTATGGACAATTTAGAGTCGCCAATTAACCTAACATGCATGTTTTTGGAATGTGGGAGGAAAGCGGAGTACCCGGAGAAAACCCACACACGCACGGGGAGAACATGCAAACTCCACACATAGATGCCCAACGGAGATTTGAACCCAGGTCTTCAAGATCTCCTGACTGTGTGGCCAATGTGCTAACCACTCATCCACTGTGCAGCCCCAGTAATTAATTTATGTAATTAATTATGTTACCATAAAAAAAACATTTTAACTTGCACATCATGTCAAGCCATGCCTGGTATATGTTTCTACCTGTTTATTATATTTGAATGCTTGTTTTAATAGTTTTTTTAATGTTTTCCTATATTTTACTTCATTCTAAAGTACTGCCCTTTGTTTTCAACTCTGGTTGCTATGTCATGTGTGCACATTTGCACAGTTGGTACATCATTTGGCTGACAATATATTAGAATAGTTTGCATATATGAAGCAATAAAATAATAAAAATATGTACTAAAATCAATGTATTGTTTAAAATAACCCAACTAATCCACCAAAACAGCTTGCAAAAACGCTAGTTTGATTTGATTATGATTCAGATTGTAATTTACTGAGAAAAACGACACGGTTCTGCACTGCTATAAACTATAAAAATGCATTTTGGCAAGATTTATTTCTTTATTTTCTTATTTTAGATGCCTGAAGAATTTGGGGGAAAGGCACAATAATAACCATGCTGCATCAAGGAAAATTCCATAATATGACACTGCAAAATGTAGTTACCTAGTTTGTGAATTGTACACAATAACCTCCATCCATGAGACCAAGTCAGCCAATCAGATGCCTGAAGAAAGTCATCTCCAAAAAGGCACAAAAATAACACTAGTGCACCAAGGACAACTCTATCACATTACACTGGAATATTAAGTTAATATGCTAAGCCTGCTACATGCTAAACCAGGTGGCGCGATAACACCTTCACTTTTAGGCCAATCAGAAACCAGAAGTCATTTCCAGAAGAGGTTATTATACATGTAGACTTAAAGTTAACAATAGTGACAACTAAGCTACCCAATCAGAAGAAAGTAATACCAGGATGAGGCAACAATGACTAATTCAGGAAGTCTTCAGGTGACACTGGAATAAAAGCTGAACAAACTGAACTGACCTGACTGCAATAACCTTTTACTTGAGACTACTTCAGCCATTCAAGAAAGTCATTTACAGAAAAGGCGCAACAACAAATGTGATTGAAAATTCAGCCACGTTTGTGTTGACGTGTGTGGTCAGTCGTGTCCATGTGTGATGACACCAGAAAGCCTGCTTTGAAAAACAGAAGCACAGATAGACTGCATATTGGCTGCTGCCAACGGTTCAGCGCTGGTCTCCACGGCTGGCATCCTCTCTGTCTCATGAACGACTCATAAAAGTTGGGGGGAAAGCTCAAAACCTCTAAGTTCCTCTGGCCGCCATTTGTTTGGTTTTCCACTGATCATCCAGCAGCTGCAGGCTGATTCTCCACACCGCCACAGTGTTGTCTTTTGCACCGCGGACGTGCAGGACCGGACACGGTAAGGAAATAAATGTTAAGGAAAGAGTAGACTTTTCAGGAAGGATTTGGTGGTGAAAATATTATTGTTGATGGGTTGAGGTTGATACATACAATTGCTCTATAATAGTATAATGTGCAGTATAATAGCAGTAATAGCATATTAATAAATAGGTACCAAATAGGGATCCATGCCATGACCACATAACTAACAGGCTTATATGACCTGAAGTCTTCATCTGTCACGCAAAACAAAAAGTTGAGCAACAGCAGCTTGGATAAATCCAATTCTAGATGTTTCTGAAAGACACAACCACCTGATGGAGATTAAATACGAAGTCTTGTTAGCTGGAGCATACATTTTCATGAGGAAATCTTTCCCCGTTTTTGCACCTCATCATCATCTTCTGCCATCCTTCTTTGTCCCTCTCGCCATCCTCCTTCTTTAATAAATGAGAGGCCAGTGGTAATTGGCCAGTCTGGGATGACATCATTAGTCATTCAGGTGTCCAATAACACATGCACACACAGAATGGAGGATGACATGAATCCAGATCCATATCATTGATCTTCTCCCCCACTGTCCGTTCTCCATCCTGCGACTTGAAGATTTGGCTTCTCCTTGCAGATAAACGTACGTCTCAATTAGGAGGGCTAGCACATTAAAGTACATAAAGACTAGTTGCCGAAATACATATATTTATCCTACCAAAAAATGATACGGAGAAGAAACGGAGACACGTTAACAAGATTGAACGTTTCCCTGTCTTGTATTGGCGCCTGATTCTGCCTTCAAGCACGGTAACATTTACTCCATCAAGAGTCAGCAGGCATATAATTGGACTTGAGCACTGTGGTCTAATTCAAACACGCCAAGTTAACAAGCGTCCCACCAGGGGATCCTGTTCACATGCTCTCTGGGCAGTAGTATCAAGACTGGCAACCTGGCGTGAACCCTTGCGCTGGCCATCAGTTCGAAGGTCAAGGCGGGCAAAAATAGACCAGGACGCGTGGAATGCAAAGGGGGCACGGCCGGAGGTGAGTTCCAGAACATCTCGCTTGGAGCGGAGCAGCTGACGAGATGTGGTTTCCTCCCACAGCACCGGAGGGAAAACACAGCAGCCTGGGAAACTCGAAAGTGGGCCAGCGATTGTGCTTTCCGCGGAGGGAAGAAAAGTGTGAAAGCACTGACTTTCTGTGGAATACCGCATAGTGTGTAAACAAGGTGGAAGGTTTAGTGATGACTGCACTTACCCTGAAATGTTATCACGAGCTGTTTGTGTCAACAAACTGTAGCGTGACATCAAGATTCCATAGTGTGATTTTTAAATTAATCCCCAAGCGGAGAAGTTACCTACGGAGCAGAGTCAGGGACACACAGCATATATGTAAGAGAAACAAGGAAGAACCCTTAAACAAAGTCAAGACTCAAGCCACACTAGACACACGCTAGACACCTAAAGTCTGGTCCAGCCAGCTGATAACCACCATCTTTCATCCATCCATCTATTTACTATGCCGCTTATCCTCACTCGTGTTGTGGGGTATGCTGGAGCCTATCCCAGCTGACTTTGGGCGAGAGCTAGTCAATCAGTCACACTCACATTCATTTAGAGTCGTCAATTAACTTAACATGCTTGGTTTTGCTCCTCCCTGAGTCACCACCTTATCGAAATGGAGGAGTTTGCGTGTCCCAATGATCCTAGGAGCTAAGTTGTCGGGGGCTGTCATGCCCCTGGTAGGGTCTCCCATGTTAAACAGGTCCTAGGGGTGGGACCAGACAAAGAGTGGCTCAATAGCACTCAATGATGCACAATAACAATGGACTTCGTTTTCTCTCGCCCGGACGCGGGTCACCGGGGCCCCCCTCTGGAGCCAGGCCCGGAGGCGGGCACGATGGCGAGCGTCTGGTGGCCGGGCCCGCACCCGGTCGGGCACAGCCTGAAAAGGTAACGTGGGTCCCTTTGGCCCCTCCCACGAGTGGTGAGCTCATGGGAGGGGCCAAAGGGGTCGGGTGCAAAGAGAGATGGGTGGCGGCCGGAGGCAAAGGCCTTGGCGGTCCGATCCTCAGCTACAGAAGCTAGTTGTTGGTACGTGTAATGTCACCTCTCTGGCGGGGAAGGAGCCTGAGCTGGTGCATGAGGTGGAGAAATTCCGGCTAGATATAGTTGGACTCACCTCTACGCACAGCAAGGGCACTGGAACCAGTCCTCTCGAGAGGGGCTGGACTTCATTCCACTCTGGTGTTGCCAGCAATGAGAGGAGACAGGCAAGGGTGGAAATTCTTGTTGCCCCCCGGCTACAAGCCTGCACATTGGAGTTTAACCCAGTAAACGAGAGGGTAGTTTCCCCTACGCCTTCGAGTGGGGGGACAGGTCCTGACTGTTGTTTGCGCTTATGAGCCAAACAGCAGTTCAGAATACCCGCCCTTTTTGGAGTCCTTAGAGGAAGTACTAGAGAGTGCTGGACTGGCAGACCGTGGTGGTGGTCCCGCTTTTTAAGAAGGAAGACCGGAGGGTGTGTTCTAACTATGGTGGGATCACACTCCTCAACCTTCCCGGTAAGGTCTATTCAGGGGTTCTGGAGAGGAGGATCCGCCGGATACTCGAATCTCGGATTCAGGGGGAGCAGTGTGGCTTTCGTCCTGGTCGTGGAACTGTGGACCAACTCTACAATCTCGGCAGGGTTCTTGAGGGTGCATGGGAGTTTGCCCAACCAGTCTACATGTGTTTTGTGGACTTGGAGAAGGCATTCAATCGTGTTCCTCGGGGAATACTGTGAGGAGTGCTCCGGGAATATAGGGTATCAGACCACCTAATCCAGGGGGTTTGTTCCCTGTATGACCGGTGTCAGAGTTTGGTTCGCATTGCCGGCAAAGGGTCGGACCCGTTTCCAGTGAGGGTTGAACTCCGCCAGGGCTGCCCTTTGTCACCGATTCTGTTCACTACTTTCATGGGCAGAATTTCTAGGCGCAGCCAGGGCGTTGAGGGGTTTCAGTTTGCTGGCCGCAGGATTCGATCTCTGCTTGTTGCAGATGATGTGGTCCTGTTGGCTTCATCGAGCAGTGACCTTCAACTCTCACTGGATCGGTTCGCAGCTGAGTGTGAAGCGGCTGGGATGAGAACCACCACCTCCAAGTCCGAGTCCATGGTTCTGGCCCGGGAAAAAGTGTAATGCCATCTCCGGGTCGGGGATGAGGTCCTGCCTCAAGTGGAGGAGTTTAAGTACTTCGGGGTCCTGTTCACGAGTGATGGAAGGATGGAACGCGAGATGGACAGGCGGATTGGTGCAGCGTCTGCAGTGATGCGGACTCTGCACCGGTCTGCTGTGATGAAAAGAGACCTGAGCCAAAAGGCAAAGCTCTCGATTTACCGGTCGATCTACGTTCCTACCCTCACCTATGGTCATGAGCTTTGGGTAGTGACCGTAATGTGAGCAACATATGTGGGCTTGTTCCTATGTAAAGTTTAGGCATTTAGCGCTTTGAGAGTCTTTGTAAAGCGCATAACAAGTGTAAGGCATTATTATTATTATGATTATTTATAGACTTTGAACTCCCATGTGCGTGCGGCGGCGGGTCCGCTCGCCATAACAGGGTTGACAAAACACCACCCCTCACCATTAGACATAAATACATAGACGATGCATCCATCGCTCATCTGCACGTCAACGTCGTGTCCACATTGGATGTAGCAAGAGTCGGAGTGGAGAAGATGATGAAGATTGAGGTATATGGAAGTGAACAACTCGTTTTACTGCCCAAACCAAATCCCAGGAAGTAACCTTTCACAGGTGAGACTTAATTCTTACCTTTGATAGTATTTGGCCCATAGACTGCATGATTTTGCCATTAAAACATAAATTTGAGGGCATAATTTGCTGACGTTGTGGAAAACACTGTATTCACAATTCATTCCTTCATCATATGTCTATGCAGTAGCAGGGATTTAAAAAACGCGGAAATAGCAGCAGGCATACGTACAGGGAAGCATAAAGTGGGTTGTTCCACAAAGCAAAACTGGACGGTCATTGGTTAAATGCTGAGCTTTGTCCCGCCCCACCCGATGCTCAGTATTTCTGGAGGTCTCTGAGGCCGTGGGATGACTTGGACGCTCAGCTTCTGCCTATTTGGATAATCTGTCTGAGGCAGAATCCTCTATTGATTGACAGTTAAATGCCAATCAACAGTCTTAAAGTACAAACCTCCAGTTTTTCATTATGTTGATTTGAACTGATCCGGAGACTTTACCGATCCCCAGCGGCTTTGTCTTTGTTAAAAAAGAATAGGAACAGCGGGTAGAATTTACATATGAATAAATAAACACATTTATAATGTAGGCTGGAAAAAAATGAGCTTCCCCTTCTTGAACGACCAGCAGCCACCACTGTGTGTTCCTGTTAATGATATATTGTACACTACCTCAAATCACTGAAGTATCAAAGTATCAATATGTTGATTTGAGAACGATTTTAAAGCATAACGATCGGGTATCAGAGGAATTGATATTTCAGTATCAATCCATAAATCACCAGCTACGTGTCCATTAGGAAGTTATCACAGTGTTGCAGTCTACTTGCAACGGGGCCAAGTTGGGCAGTAGCCTACCAGATCCAGCAGATGGTGTTGCACCTACAGTACAGGACTGTATTAAAACAGTATGGTTTTGGAAGTCGGGGATAGACATATTCAAGTATTGTTCTCTCCTGAGTGTGAATCTAGTTGCTAATGTTGCAGTCAGCAGTTGATGCTCTTGCATATGAGCAGATAGAAACAGGAGCAGACCACCAGCCGTCCATGTCTTGGGTTCCGCTCCGTTCTCGGTCATTTACCAAATCTTTCCTCCGTTCTCGCTTAATTCTTTACAGGCCTGAGGAATGTGGAGTCGCCGTGGTGATTTATAAACATACACATAATAAATGAAGCGGCTGCAGTTGAAGCTGTGGCGAACGGAGCGCTCTCTTGCTGCTGGGATGCTGCAGTGATTTAAAGGGCTGACATTTACGGCGTACGGGTCCATTATTCGGAGTGACTGTCTGTGTACAGAGCAGCGTTTTACAGTGGCGGTGTAAGGATGGGTTCAAAGCTAAAAGCTAAGCTGAGGCAACACACGAGGCGTGTTGTACCGGGTTTTCCGCGAGCCAGTCTCATGGTGCTAGGTGTGGATTTGAGACTTCCTGGAAATAAAAGAGCCTTCTGTCAACAACACATATGAGAATGCAGTTTAATGTAGTGGAAAACAGCTGCTTATTTAGTCATGACCTGGCAGCGGCACTCTGTGCTTCTCTTTGGCCGTATTGTCTCGTTTTACGCATAAATTATGAACCTTCCATTGCAGCCAACTTGGCCCCTTTTTTGCATTCAAAAAAAAACCTTTTGCCCGCCACCAACGTGGTAGCAGATCGTAATCGACGGCTCGGCGGCCGGAACGGCTATCTGTCCGAGATAATAGATGACAATAATGGGAAACTGTCCCCGAGCACTCGTTTGGAGTCTTCCTGTCCATTTACTGATACCCTTCATATTTAATTCCCCTACTATCGGCAGGAAAACAGACACTTTAAGTCCATCTAGAGGGAGCGCATTTACAATAAAGGGCCAGCTGAATCCTCGGCTCACGTTTCCTTCTAACGGTGGCAGGACATAAACCTCCGAGCCAGACCTCATTTTCTCGGCGCCATCCCCCAAATGCTGCAACAAAAAATCAATAGAGCTGCACACAATCCTCTTAACTTTGCAAGCCCATGTGAAAATGTCCATGTTTGAAAAAAAAAAAAAGACAAGGGTTTTATTCCTTGTGTTACACTCTGTACCGCTGCCCGCACTTGTTGCAAAATTTAGCATCGCGCTCATGTTTCCCTAAGCAGTTTGTTGCCGCAAATGATAGTTACTGTAACTTAATTCCCTGCAGCCCAGCATAGACAAATAAGTCAATGGCATCACATTGATGAGACATCCACTCCACTTGGATCCAGTCAGAGCGGACACATACTACGTAGCGCTATAGCTCAGCACTGCGGTAAACGTGGCCGGCCGTGAAACACAGTCAATAAAGCTTATTGCATCAGTCCACTCACATTGGACGGACTGTCACAACACAGCACACCTTCATGTGGAGCGCCTCGCAGCAAAAGAATGGCGAAGTGCATTGTGGGTAATAAAGTCTGACACGGTCAAAGGAAAAAGGCCCGTTTTCTCCTCATCTTCCAATCGTCTTGCAGTCAGGATCCAAACTTAGCTTGTGTCTTTCATACTTTCTGAGCAGAACATTTCGCTTTACAAATCAATATCAAGAACATTCATACTCTAATTGACTTCATGGAGGCCACGCTCAGCTGAAGAACTGGGACAAAATAATGAGAAAGAGCAGAAAAGACAAGAAAATGGGGAATTCCATTTCAGGCCCTACTTCTGATTGTCGAGCAGAGTGGCTGCAAGCGAAAAAGCATCTTGGAAGGCTGTGTTTCTGTTTATTGGTTTGTCCGTTGACTACTTCCGGGTTTGCTAAAAGGCACAAGACTATCAGACTGCACCATTCCTGATTCTGGGACAAGGAGGACAGTTTTTTTCTGACTCAAATGACAAAACCAGAAAACTATCTATTGGAACTGAAACTGCACGACTTTTACATGTGTCCATTTGGTAATTAGCAAGTTACTTCCTGGTTCACGAGCGTATGTGAATGGGACTGCACCATTCTTGATTCTGGGTCAGGTCTATTATGTAAGTCAAGCGGGTTTAAGAGGACAAGAACCCCCCAACAAAGGCGGAAAAACATGTGGAACATCGGGTTTTTGTTTGTTGGTTAGGTTACATCATGTTTTACAAATGATGGATCATACCATTTTTGATTGAGAAAAATAACATCGCATATCTCCTGTCACGGAATGAACGCATATCTGTTGTGAAGCTAAAGGATACAGCATTAGTAATTCGCTTCTCGACGTGGCTGTAAACAACATTGTACAACTCCGGTAAGCAAACATCTGAGAAATGGTTGCGATTAGGCATAGCAAAGCGTGGCTACAGGAACTCCACAAATTTGGTAAATCCTGCATCCTGCACGACAGAAAAGGCTGGTTATCTACCTACTCACAGTTGATTACACTCCTCCGACATGGTTCAATGAGGTCATCATTTGCGTGCTGGAAGATATGGGAGCCCATAATATTTACATCATATTTTTAAATCGGTTTTTCATTTTTTTGGTGGGTTGATATTATCGGACATTCCTACTTAAGACAATGGGAACAGATATGAATGACAGGACTCTACCATTTGCATACTGGAATGGCTCAAAATGGCTAATTACGCAAAGCACCCTTTGAAAAATTGGTTGTATAGTTTTTGCATAAATCCAATAAGTGGGATTGTAGTAAGCAATTGCAATGTGCGGCGGTGTGCATGCATATTTTTATCCCCCCTGCCAATTTGTGCATTGTCAGCATCTTTATGCCGTTCTGCAGTACATCAGGATGACAGCAGGAGCACTTTGGCCGGCAGGGGTTCCCCCCAGTAGCCTCACATGATCGACTGGACTCAACAAACGGAAGCAACCTCGCACTGACCTCGCCTCGTCTTGACTTGCATGACCCCTACACTCCTGACCTTTCTGACCCCCGCCACGGCCTAAATAGATGGTTAAAATCTCACACGGATATTTAGTCATTTGTGCTCAGGTCAGCAGAAGCTCCTTCAGCACGCTAAACTGTGCTAGCTTGTCCATACTGTCATTTTGATACAACGATGATGAATATGAAAAACAGGCAGGATGCTGTCATGCTGCTCTCCACAGATGCACAAACAACGGAATCGGAGGCGGGTCGCGTAGATTCACAGCGTGATTGATGGCTACGCCATTGTGTGGAACTGCAAAATACTGTATGTGTGTCCATAAACATAACACACGCACAGATACACACATGCTCAGACACACATTGCCACGTGTAACCACATCAATCCACAAGCCTCTGCAACATCCCAAAATGCACTCTTGAGAGAGCTTGGAGGGATGGGGGGGGGCAGAGTTACGATGGAGTCATTGTGTGTCTATGTGACTGTGTGTGTGTGTCTGTCTTTAAATGAGCTCCATGCAATATTAAAGAATGCGAAATTAAGTGAGGATGTGCTCGGAGCACTATCGGTGACCGACCCACCAAGGGCACCATGGGAAATAAGCAGCCCGGGCATTCCAGTGCAGGAGCAGACCACTGGATATTATCATCATCCCTCAGCCGATCCATCACTGGCTTTCCAGCATGGTAATTCTCTTCTGGCCCAGCAGCCATTTGGAGAGAATCCTGGGCCATCCAGCGGGGCTATGTCGGGCATATTGAATGTATCGCCATGGTGACCATTTATAGTCCACATTAAGAAAAAAACATTCCCGGGATGAAAAATGACAAAATAATGTGTGGTTAGCAAACACTGCTCTGTTTGAGTGTGTGGCTTTGCTGTAAAACAATAATGGTTGCCACCTGCTGGTAAGGAGGGTGACTATGTGTCACACAGCCGCATTGTTTTGTGCCGGTCACCTCGGTTTGCGGTGGATACAAAACAGTACAGTGAAAAACTATGAAAACCAAGCATGACTGCATCAGGCTAACAAACAACAACATTGGAGAACATCCAGGGTTTACTTTTTGGCCATTTTGGGAAGACTCATTTTACTCAAGAGGGGCCCTGCAGTAAATTGGATTTTTACAAACAAATTAAAAATATTTTTTTGTAATTTTATGACTTTATTGCAATATTTTAACTTTATTCCCATTACATTATAAGTGCCCCAACCTAATTTTCCAAAAATGACAACTTTATTTTGTTGTGTTTCTCATAATGATTTTTAAAAACACAGTTTTCAACTCTATGCTACTAAAAACAACAGTATTTTCAATTCCCATGAAATATTACAAGTTCATTATCATTAAATTTGCCTTTTTTTTCTTTTCCCTTTCTACTTGCATAAATACAGCATTTTTTTCAATTTCTGCTGTTTTCCCCCCCAAATATTTCAACTTTCTTGTGTATTCTCTTCTCATAATTATGATTTCATTTTCATAATATTTTCACTTTATTCTCGTAACATTATAACCTTCCCCACAACCTATTTAAAAAAAAAACTAGTTTTATTTCTTATAATATTGCCACGTTATTATAGTAAAATCACAACATTTTTTTGTTGGATTAACTTTTTTCTCCTAATTACAGCAGATTTTTTTTCATTTTTGTTTTCTTGTCAAATAGCATTTTTAGACTGTGCCGTCAATGGTTCCCTACCCCTGCTCTAGCGAGTCATCTCGTTCCACCCCAATAACAATACTAAATAAGATCTAAATATAGCAAGAAAGCATAATTAGTGTACTGTAAGTATGAGTGGCTTTAATGACTCAAAGACCGCTTCACATCAACATTATTGCATCTAAATACAGCTAAAGGGGGTAAAAATGCATTTAGGAATACCCCTTCATTGTTGAATTAGAGCCCCTAGTTGTCCCCTGAATCTTAACTCCTTATCTTGGAGTCACAATAAAAAAAGAAAATATCAATCCAATCAGTCCATCCAGCACACTGGCTGTGCCCTTAAGTTCTCAAGCTGCAACAACAAAGTCATCACAACTCTTTGCTTTAATTAAGCTCTCTAATGAGAACAGGTGAAGGTGGGGGCGGGCTCTTAAAGGCTGAGGTTGCAGCAGCAATTAGCACGGCGGGATGAAGACACGTTCCAGGTTGTCTACTGAAGTGAGGGCAGGTCAGTATGACATCAGCACTCACCTTGGAACATGTCTCCAGGTCCGGGCAGACAGCTCAAGACTATTTAGTGTGTGACATGGAGGTATGAATGAACAGTGAGGAAGAAGAAGTGGGGAGGAAGAGCGAGCAGTGCTTCCCTTTTATGGGCCCATTCCAGAAGATGAGCAACATCAATCTTTACTTCACCACTGGGATGAGGCCTGGCTGCTAGTGTCACACGCACAAACATACAAGACAAACACAGTGAGAGACAATAGAAATCTTAGAGGACGTTCACGGGGGAATGTTGAAATGAGCCCTGCTCAAATGCACCTGCAAAAAAAAAAAAGAAAAAAAGACAACTGCTTGCTGGGCTGAGAAACACTACACAAACCGCTTCCCTCCTGGTCTTATCCCCAAACAATGTATTCTTTATGTATTTGATTTTATATATTACATTTATTTACGATGTATTCTTTTCTTTATTTTTTACATATACTTTACAATACATGTGGATTAAAAAGTACAGCGGTTTTCGTACACCCCAGTTTTTGTCAAAGTGTTTTGCCTCTGCATTCAAACACTGTCTCAGTTTTCATTCCAAATACTGCGCATAACAAACTAGTCTGTTTGCCCTGTACCGTATCGTTCCGTGAAACTGAGTGCCCAAACAAAGCACCCTACACATTACTCACTCGTTTTTTTATTGAGTGTGATGGCTAAATAACCTGCCATAAGGCCAAAGCAAGTTGCAAGTTAAAATGAAGATAAAAAAAAGGTGAGATGAAATCTCAACAGGATGTACGGGACATCCACATCGACAACAAGTTCCATCTAGTCATCATTTATAATGATTTTTGCATTGTTTTCTGCATGTAAAAAAAATTATCATTTTTTTGTCAATATTGTTTAATTAGTATTATGTTCCTAAAAGAGACATTTTGTTGGTTTTTGTAAGTTTCAGTTTTTGGCGAACCATCTGGAACAAATTATTAATATGCATCGTTGTTTCGGCTGTACACGGAAAACGCTAAAAGGCGGATAGAATAAAATAGAATAGAATAGCCTTTATTGTCATTGCACATTAGTTACAACAAAAGTGATATAATTAGCCCACTCTGCACCAAATAATAGTAAATACATTACATAAACATAAACAAATTAATAACAGTGTGATGAGGATAAAGACTATAATTTAAAATGCAACGTACTGTATGTGCAGTGTGCAAACTTATGTACAAAAGTTATGCCGGACCATGTGAGTGTGTATGTGTGTGTGTATGAGCCTGGCAGTGCGGCATAGATGGAAAAATTTGAAAAAAAACTTTGAACCCTGTGTATACCCTCAAAAATATTAAAATAATAGAATTGAATCTAAACAATTAGCCTGGAGGTATTTTTACTGTTATTGCAATGATGTCACCCCAATTGGGCCTTCTGATGCATTTACAATAAAGCTGTTTGTAATTGTTTGTGTATTACAGCTGACTGCAATGTGGTAACACACATTTTGTGACAGTGTTTCTTGCATGAGAACACCAATGAGCAGGGAAACTGTTTCCCAAAGTATGCGTGGTGGACAAAAAAAGGGATCCATAATGACACCGAGTCGGACTCTCACGCGCTGAGAAGCAGCAAAAATAGATTTTTCAGAGCAATGTAACTTAACTGTTGCCAGCTTTAATGCATGTTCAGAGGTAATGGCTTCATGGAAATGTAATAACAAACAGCAGGACTTGGACTTGAGACACTGGCGTGTGTGTCTTGTGTGGTTTTTGTGTCTGCACCAAAAGCGCTTTGGTCATTAATACCATAAACATGTTGTGCCACGTGACTATTCAGGACATATAAAAAGAGGGAGTTGGAAAGGGAATAACTTGTATTACGCTACATGAGTGTGTTGCTTTGTAAGATGAACAACCTAAAACAATAATTGTGTGTGTTTCTTTCTACATTCAGCTGCTTCAGCACATAAAATGTGTCCCTGGAGGTGATCAACACAATTAAGAGCAGACATTTGCTTTAATACTACTATATACATCAAACTAATAAAGCAAGAGCGGATTATAGTGCGTGTGTGCGAGTGCTGATGAAGGTGGTTGTGCTGTGCTGTGTGAAGGGGGGAGCCACAACAGGACAAAATAGAAAATGTTTTGAATTATACATTCCTGCCAAGAGTGACAAATTGAGAGAGGGATTCGTCGTAAATCACCGGCAGGGTAACAGAAGTGCTTGGTCTGCAGCAGCAGCAGCAGAAGGCTGAAATTTAGCGCTCTTGCTTCGTCTGCAGCCTTTCTCATTTTGGCTTGTCGATGTTAGAATACTTAGCACTACTAGTCTGCACCAGTAACAACCTGCAGTCAACATACAGTATATTATATACCATCCACCAAGCTAAAAAGCTATCGTTTAGCTCAATGGAGTTTCTTCTTCTTGTTCTTCTTTCACCCAGAAGATTTATCCATTCATTCCATGCATTGGTCTATCCAAAGCCATCATCTATCCACCAATCATCGCTCTATGGATCTCTTCTTTTACCCACATGTCAATCTGTTCTTCTTTATCTCTTCATTCAATCGATTCATCCATCTATAAATGATCTAACACACCTTCTTCATCCATCTCGCACCCATTCATCCATCCACTCTATCAGTTAATCATCGCTCAATCAACCGATCCAGCCATCAATACATTCTTCTGTTCACCTGTCTTCAATTACGCCATTGTTTCTTGTCATGTGTACCAGGATGGCTGACCGGTTAAGGCGTTGGACTTAAGATCCAATGGACTACAGTCCTTGTGGGTTCGAACCCCACTCCTGGTATTGGAATCCTTCTGTTAAGGAATGTTCTGTGTAGTTACAAATCTTCATGAACTCTTGATACAGCTTTCTGCAAATAAATGGTTACCATTCCAGGTTGCACCCAACCTCCTGTCTGAATCTGCCAGTGTTTGATCCATCAAACAATCAACTAATGCACCTTTCAATCCATTCATTGATTATCTGTTAGCGTTTTCTCAATCCTTGCAAAAAAAACCATGCAAAATCCATGTCAATCATGGATCTGCTCTTTTAAAGTCAGTGTTATTGATGTTTTATGTTATCTACCAAACAACCCCAGGTCTAAATTAGCAGCCATGCTAACTCAGATGTATTTACATCTGTGTTGCATATACACTGATCATTAATGTGAAGAAGACATCTCAGTCTATTCAACTTGTCCTCGATTTGATGAGAGACAGACAACACGGATCAACGGGAATGTTGACTAAGCATGCCGGAGTAAATAAATAACGTCAACCAGCAGCAGATGTCCAAACCTCAACCACTGATCTTCCAGCTTGGGCTCTAAAGCTTCATCCTGCAGCCACCAACAATCAAATATTTTGTTTTGTGGGACACTAATATCAGCGTCTTTTACTCCACCTGTAATGGCATTCTTATTGATCTGCTGCTTAATGGTGGAGCCCATATACTAGATGGTGTTCATTTAAAGCAGAAATGAATAATAGCCGTCTGAAGGAAGGCCGTAAACCCCCCCTCCCTTGTGTGTGTGTTTTCATCGTCTCTGGTCATTGAGATATGGAAGCAAAAAGAGAACAATGGATAAGGAAAGAGATGGAGTTTTTAATTTACTGAGCACAGCAGAGTAAAGGTGGAGGGGCTTTTAGAAGAGGGGGCAATAAAAACTAATTTTCCCCAGCAAACAAAATTTGTACTAAAGTATTTCTGCAAACGCAAACCATTTCACTTCCGAGAGCTCGTACATCACTTCTGTGCTTTCACAAACAAACCCTCCAAGCGCGCACCGCCTTCTCCTCCCTCCATCCCGCCATCCCTCTTAGGTCATCAGCGAGAGAAACCACAACAAAGGGGGGGCCCGTTGCCGCGATGACCTTGGCTGTGACATCATGTGGCGGCAGAAAGAAATGAAGCCATTAGGCCGAGGCAGCGCTTGCCCATAAATCAGACTGTTTCCAATAAGCTGCCTTAATGGTCATCCATCACCCGGCCTCCATCGCCAACCTGCGCCCTCCACGACCAAAAGCCTGGGGAACGGCCATGGGGACACCGGGAATGGGGTGGGGTAATAACAGACGAAGAGGGGTTGGGGGGCCCAGGTAGACTTGCAGAGGAAAAACGCACGACCAGTTAGTGGGGGAGAATGAAAGATGAGGTAGGAGAAGGGAAGCAGGTAAAATGGAGGGGGGGTGGACTATCAAGAGACAAAGTTTGAGAAAGAACAAAAGAAAAAATGTTGCCAAAGTACATGCTAAAGTGGTTTTCTTTCATGTATGAGGAGTGTGGTGGTTTATGTATCAAGTCCCTACACACAAACTTCTGCTGTGACTTTGCACTAATGAGACTAACTTCACTGGATATCCAGGACTAATCATCATCAAAAGGGATGCAGTTCATGCCGTCTGCATTAAAGTCAGCCATATGACCCACAAATTACCCTGGAATTAGACATTGAACAGTCATTCTATAACACAGAGCCTACAATATAGACGCGGAGGACTATCAGGACCTTGGCAATTGGTAAGGTCAGGGTAATGGAATGGGGGTTCAACCACCACAATAGATGGCTAAATACTGTAGGATAACTGTACATTGAAGGATGTATGAATGGATGCATGGAAATAAGGATGAATGAGTGGGTGAATGAACTGAAGAATGTACCGACAGTTGGAGCCATAATGAATGGACGAATGGTGGACGATTGGATGCCTAGATGGATAAATGGACACAGTTGGCGCAACAATGGCTGGTCAACGGATACGCGGACCTACATATGAACAGATGGGGAGATAATGGATGGAGGAATGGGTGGACAGTTGGATGGGTTGATGAATAAGTGGACTGAAGTATGGATAGTTAAAGAGATGGATGGACAAATGGAAGTATAGCTGGACAGATGAACAGACAAAAGGATCAGTTGACAGATAAATGGATGACTGGATGACTGCTGACAGACATGGATGAATACTGTAGATACTGTAGATGGATGGATGGATGAGCACACCAAAAGACAAATGAACAAATCACCTTGTAGATATGGATGAAGGAAGAGACACTAGAAAAAACCCACTATAGACAAGATCAATTTTAGCTGATAAACGTATATACAGTATAAGTCATTCATTCATTTTCTATACCGCTTAGCCTCCTTAGGGTCGTGGGGATGCTGGAGCCTATCCCAGCAGACTTTGGGCGAGAGGCCGGGTACACCCTGGACTGGTCGCCAGTCAATCGCAGGGCACATATAGACAAACAACCAGTCACACTCACATTCATACCTATGGACAATTTAGAGTCGCCAATTAACCTAACATGCATGTTTTTGGAATGTGGAAGGAAACCGGAGTACCCGGAGAAAACCCACACACGCACGGGGAAAGCATGCAAACTCCACACAGAGATGCCCAACGGAGATTTGAACCCAGGTCTTCCAGATCTCCTGACTGTGTGGCCAATGTGCTAACCACCCAACCACCGTGCGGCCCAGTATAAAGTCAATGCAGTACAATAATACACAAAGTACTTTTTTGTCTATGCTACATGCAGCTGACGTATGAATGAAAATGTGTTACATTCACCTGAGCCCCTCCCTTTTTGCACTTTCTGTGGAATAATCTGCTTAAAGTTCTGAATGCTGTTAGATGCATAAAGGCGTCACAGCAAAGGCATTATTTATGAAATGTATCTAACCTAAATGGTGTGATGTTGGTTAAGGAAAGAGTCATTACATTCTCAGGGTGATTCATTGAGCTTGGCAGCAAAAAAAACACTCCTATATTTGACTTGAGTGCTAGAGTGCAGCGCTCTGCGATTAAGCTTCTAACCAATGCTTCTACTTTTGTGGCACAAATATTCCAGTCGTTACCATTTTCATTTGTTCCAACCCAAATGACAGCATTGTATAAATTGCGACACTTTACAACATTAGCTAACGCTCGTTCCGCAATTAGAGGGAAATTGCAGTAGTTAGTCAGAGTACATCTAGCAGGATCCATGGAGAAGATCACATGGAAACATCCGCCAGGGAGCCAAACCCTAACGATCTGGTAGCTAACCAGGACTGCGGGAATGACTTCACACACTCACGATGCTTGGGAACCCGGAATGTAACGCCGGGTAGTGTTCACGTGGAAAGGTTTAGGCTAAGATACAGCTTTCCAACGCTCTTGCTTTCTTTCTCGTGAATGTGAGAATGCATTCTCATTAACGGTACCAGAAGAGGCTCTACAAGCTGAAAAATGATGTGTATGTGGTGCGGCCCTCAAAAGCACACCGGCCAAATTGTTTTCTCTGGGCCTTACGAGAGGCATTATCCATCATCTGGAATGAGCCCTGTAATTGGGATTATGGGAGCAAACGTGCAAAAGTGGACTTGGAGAGTGATAGCATTACAAGTGAGCCTTTCTGTTTAAACAAGCAAGGCCGGGGTGGGGGG
>QODF01000161.1:1931251-1963844 GCA_024372805.1 Oostethus manadensis
GTACTGATTTGACTCCCTTTTTGGATAACATGTAAACCATACTCAACTTTACTCTCTAATGGATCTTTTGGGTTTGTTTAGTGGTGCATCCTCACTCAATAGTCTAGTTTGTTTATTCTAAACATGTACAACAATTTCTGTAAGGCAATGGAGAATGAAGACAGACTTGTCTGTTATATATTTTATTGTGTTGTATTGTTTTGTGTTTTGTTTTCTGTTTTGGGGGTGTTATTTGTTAGTGTTGATTAATTTGATTTGAATAGGATATTTAGGTATTTTCTGCGATGAAAGCAAAGTTAAATGATACGATAATATTTGTCATCTGTATTTATCGTCATTGCAATAAAGTAATAAAGACCATATCCAGCAAGGATGAAAGGTTCCCTATTAATAAAAAGTGGACAATACTATTTTAACAGTAACATTTGTGCCAAAGGTTTATGAGCACCAAACGTGAGAAAAATCATCTCCATCACTTCTATGTTGCGCTCGCTCTCACATTTGAAGTTGTGGCTTTTCATGACATCATGCAGAAAAAAGGTCCGTCCAGAAGGACCTGATGCCACCTCTTGCTTTATGTGATACATGGCATTTACTACATAAGACAAGTACAGCGTTACAGTGTATATGGAGACACACAACCCGTCAGAGACAGGCATGACCTACTACTGCTGATTTACAATAAAGCTCCAGATTTGTGTGTCTACTAAAGGCACTTTTAAAGAGTCTACATCCCAGCGTCAAAGCTGTATATACTGTAAAGCAACACGTCCACTCCACTACTATGGCACCTCCTAGTTCAGGTAATAAAAACTGCTAAAAGAGGGATAAATATTAGAGTTATTTTTGTCTGTGTGAGATTGTGGGGTTTTGTGCAAATGATGCAATGTGGGAACTACCTTTTCTGAAGGTTATACATCCCTAAAGAAATCAGACAGTATGCACACACACACACACACACACACACATATAGTTTTTAGAGGACCTCGTGGCCCTTCACAGCTGCTACCGATCCCCGCATGCTCCAGCTCCTGCTGGTTGTGTTGTGTTAGGCTGACTTTACGCGTGGGGCCTTGACAGTTGACCCCTTCCAAGTCATGTGTGTATTTGTGTATGTGAAGTTGTACATTGGAATGTACACACTGTGTGATCCTGACCTCATATACATCAAATATTTGGAGAGGACAAATAAAAAGCCAGGCTAAGGTGTATATGACTTGTTTGGATGTGTAAACTAATTTATGTTTATGGGTCACCCGCTCACTCACCACATTCTGGACCTTCTTTTCTTCCCCCTCAATGCTTGTTTCATAGCAAATGCATTCTGGGCATTTATCAGCAAGCCTCAGACCACTAGAGACCTCCAGGAGTGGTGCAAGATATCAAAAAAAGGAAAGCCTGAGTGGAAAAAAAGAAAGAAGAATGGCATTTACATGTATATTTACATTTATTCACAGCTGTTGTTGCAGAATGGATGCCCCCCCCACCGACCCCTCACTGCTCCCGAGACATAGAAAGGTCACCATTATGCATGCATCAAGTTTTTATTCACTTACTTATAGACCTTTTTTGGCTCAAATGTTTCTACTTATGTTAGCTCACACAAATGACCAATTCAATTGCAGTTCTGTTTATTATTACCAGGTATTATATAATTATAATGATATAGAGTGATGTAAGTGGCTTTTATTCTATTTTGCAAAGTTTAGAAACTTACAGTTGACAAAAGAAAACAAGAACAACTTTGGCGTGAATGACTAATCTTTTTCCCACTAAACCGTTCTGTTTGTCTAAGGCACTATATAAAGTCAATCAGTTATAATTATTCCTATGTTTTAGATTTGATTGCAGTTTCATAGTAAAATGGAAAATATCTCAAAATATTTAGTGTGTTTAAACTGTAACGAGTCACCATATTCTCGTTATTTCAGTGTTATTATTTTTTATGTGTTCCAGTTTTATTGATATATAAATCCATACTGATTAATACGTCCAAACTTTGTAAAAAATAAATACAACAATACAAATATAAAGAGTAAAATGCAATCTGAATGACCAAATCAGCCGCACTAAACTCAGCCCAATTTTCCACGTCTATTTCTAGGGTAAATCAAGACAATGACGGACCGACCGGCGCATCTTTATAGTGACATCTTTTTACCTTCACTTTTAAACCAAATCTAGACATTGTTTAAAGGTATGATAATTATATCTTCTCAACTAATTTTTCCTGGGTGGGCACAGCATTGTTGGAATTCAATCAGTCTGTTTTCAACAGGAAACGTACAGTTCACATACATAGAGTGTATATATTTACACAATTGTAATTATTTACCGGGAACATCCTAACCAAATATCCACACTAAAACTGACATTAAAACTGTACATAGGATGTTATACCCATACAACATACCCTCCGTATGAAGGCAATAAAAAGGATATTATTAAATTCAATTACAAATGAGCACTATTATCTTTTTAAAGGTATAATTGTTGGTACAGCTCTTGAATTGAATTTATTCTATTGTGCACCCAATGTAAGATACCTTTTGCTTGGGAAATGATGTTTAAGTCCAGACGGCCTTGGACCCCAACCCCCCACCCTCCAACACCACCTCCCACCCCCCACCCGCATTCTCAATGCTACCAAAATGGCTCCATAAATCAAGGCACTAGATGTAATCTGCAGTGTCCAGAATGCGAGGGGCGAGGCTGCTGAGCGTAATGTGACTGGTCCTCCATTGTCATTCAGCCGCATGCATGCAGCAGCAGCAGCCGGAGCCTTGCCTGCCCTGATAAGAGAGCGCTCAGAGTGGGCCATAAATCATACACCGTGCCAACACTTACTCCACTCTTGGAGGAGTGGGGGTGCACACAAAGAGTACGGGAGCAGATGATTTAGAATATACAGCAGAAAACACATAAGGAGAGAAAAGAACAGCCACGGAGCTCAGGAACATAAAGAGAAAGGGAGTGCTACACGTGCAATGACTCATTTTCTATCTCATCTGGAGAGAAGCTGCTCCTCCTGACCTTCACCAAAGAAACACCTCAGTCTCATTGCACGACGGCTCCATTCCATCAGCAGCTCTCTCCAAATTCAGATGTTTTCGTAATGATTATGAGTGAACAGAAGCTGCGGTTTGTACACAAAAGGTGGCACAGTGAATTGAGAGTAAAGTGAATGGGAGGATTAAACGGAGGTTTACACCTGACTTTTGCATTCATGCACTTACAATCACAATGGAAATATGGCACAAAGATTAAAAAAATACATTGACATACTGGATGTATGTTGCAAATAGTGTGCAGTACTGTTGTTTGTTGTTGTTGTTGTTGTTGTTTATAACTTTTAATAGTACAATAAGTTGTTGTTTTAAAACCACAAATATATGTTATTGTTTATAAAATAACCAAATGATTTCATTCAACAGTACAGTGATTTGAAAAACCTATGTAAAGAGGATCCCCTCATGTTTGCAATTCAGCATTTGCCGCCCTGCAGATTTGCTGATTTTTGATCAAAACACAATTTTTGTATTTGTGCGAAAGGTTGTTTTATTTGCAGAAAATCTCATCTCGCTAATA
This sequence comes from Oostethus manadensis, assembly GCA_024372805.1. Taxonomy (NCBI): domain Eukaryota; kingdom Metazoa; phylum Chordata; class Actinopteri; order Syngnathiformes; family Syngnathidae; genus Oostethus; species Oostethus manadensis. The sequence continues at coordinate 1,934,840 of QODF01000161.1, forward strand.
AAGCATGCCGTGTTCGCATAATACACAACAGCCTACTGATATAACAAACAGTGGCCAGCAACAGGAAATGGTCAGAGGCAAACTTCAACTTGCTTGAAGGAAGTGCTGGTGAAAAGCAGCTTCGCAGTCTTAAGACTCACCCACACAGCACAAAAGAACAAAAGGTCAGAGAAGTGCAAGCCTGTGTAGCGTATGGTGGCGCCTAGATGCATCAGCATAACCGAGGCTTTATTAGAAATAAACATTTTTATGGGTGTGTCAATTACCGACATTTATCTGCTATTCACATCTCAGAATGTCTCCCCAGAAAATAGCAGAGATCAGTGCTAAACAGTAATTTTTACTAAATTACAATATTATTACTAATAATATTATGTGCTGATAATGCTAAGCAGTGTTGACCTCTCATGATTTACATTATTATTATTATTAAACTATATATGAACTATTATTATAATCCATCCATCAATTTTCTAGGCCTCATTTCAGGATATTATTATTATTATGTGATAATAATAATAATATTTTTCTTTTACCTATTTTTTAATTAATTCAAATTTATATGCAGCACGGTGAATGAGTGGGTAGCATGTTGGCCTCACAGTCAGGAGGTTCAGGGTTGGAATCACCGTTGGGCATGTCTGTGTGGGTTTTCTCCGGGTACTCCGGTTTCCTCCCATGTTCCAAAAACATGCATGTTAGGTTAACTGGAGACTCTAACTTGTCCATTAGAGTGTGAATGGTTGTATGTGTGCCCTGCGATTGACTGGCGACCAGTCCCAAGTCAACTGGTATAGGCTCCAGCATACCCTAATGAGGATAAGCGGTATAGAAAATGGATAGATGGATGATTTTTTTAGGTATTCCTGTTGGGTAGATTGAGAAATATAAATATGTTAATATTTTTATTACTACTATCAGTTAACTACTTGGAAATTAAATAATAAATGACCTATAATTATTATTAAAAAAACTGATTATATTACACACACAAACAAAACAATATTATTTTCTATCTTAATTATGAGACTGCATTGTTTTAAGGGCCATTTCTCAAGAAGCTCATCGACATGCCACAAAACAACCAAGCATCCTTTAAGATCCTGTAAGACCAGTTCGGCTTCACCACCGAAAAGGCGATGATGGTGCTTCTTGGTGTCAAGTGTCAGCTCTCACTCTGACGCCTCCATTCAATCAGACCCTTCTTGCTTATTCATATGCTAAAGGCCTGCACTGCACTAGCAGAGCCCCCTTGGCCGGGCCCACTGTGAGCGCCATGTTAACATGTGTAATCCCCCATTAACGCCCAGATGAGACAACGTATCCTGCCTGAACGCCCACTTGCACCCCCTGGGATTAGCTCAGGGAGAGTGTCGGGACTGCTGCCCCCCCCCCCGTTCACATGCCTGGAGTTTGATTTGGGATCAGGAAGGCTAAGTGTGTTTGCCTCAAGGATTTCACTGATTGTGTGGTAAGAGGGTATTTATGTTCATTCATTTGGATCCAAGACTCCCCACTGGGCCTCTTTGGATTTGAATATACAAACAACAGAAAACAGCAAAGTCACTTTCACGTTTCATTTAGCAGCTCACTGACTTGTTTTTGGTTAGACTATTACATAGCCGGCCACGTGTAGATCATCTGAGGCCTATCTCAGATATGCAATCAAATGATTTTCTGATGTTTAGTTTGGGGGAATACTGTCAGAAATGTGGTATTTCAATGGAAACACAATCAACAACCACAATAACTTGTTCAAAGAAATGGAGCATTACAGTATTGTGTTTCCAATCAAGTGACGCTCAGTTGGAAAGACCTTTGGAATCGGTGATTGAAATAATACACCTGTACGGGGCATGGCTACGAGACTTGAAAAAAGAGGTGTTATGATGTCACTTTGGGTCAGTATATACTGTTATGTTCCGCAGGACAGGAGTCGTCACTTCCTGTCCTACACTCTTATTTTGGCGGGCTGCAGTCCCTGCTGGTGCGGAGCTCCAGCCGCTTCACCCCAGGTGGATTGGGCACAGCTGGGCCCAATCTCAATTAATTGGATTTAGAAGCCCAGCACCGTCCCAACGAAACATAACATATACAGTACTACCCAGGAAATTAGTATAACCTGAAAATGTTGTTGTATATCTGCTATTCAACTTAAAAGGTGAATTAGACATATTATATGATCCAATAATATGCAAATCAATATATTTCAAGTTGGTTGTTCTTTTCTTTTGGGGGGGGGGGTGCTGATCTCGTCTTGCAGCTTTAAAAAAATTCTAATTTTTGAGTTTGTGGTTTTTAGAAGCTGAAAATCTTGATTAGCAAAGTTACAAGGAACTGCTTGAGATATGTCAATTCGCGTGTAATGACTCAATAAAATTTGTTGGTTTCATCTTTTTCGTAAATTGCCAAAATAAAACAACTTTTACTTGATATTCTAACTTTTCGGGTAGTACTGTAGATTTTCAAATCCATACTCCCAGGTTTAAATTCCTGTTGTGAGTACAAGTCCTTAAAGACTTCAGTGACAAATGGAAAGATGTGAGATGGTCAGATATTGAGGTCACATTGGAAGGACCCTTGAAATTGACCACTTTGATTGACCACAGAAAAGTGATACAATTAGATTGCTGGGCAAAGAACCTGATGGTTGAGCGTGGTGGTCACTGTATTGTTTCTTCCAAGTATTGTTTCTTCTGTATAGTTTTTTTTTTAATTTAACTCAGTTGAAATCTGAGTTGAGGGTGTCAGAAGTGGGATGGTTAGCCATGGTTATGGGCTGACCTCCAGAAGAGGAAGGAAGAGGCTGTCACTATGACCACATACGAAATCTGGCTATTGATATAAGAATACTTATGGTCAGAGTTCTATGACCAAAACGTCCTGAGAAAAAATACAAAAAAATAGCTTTCGAAATGTGTACGGGACCGTACGCTACCTTCAGACAATGATTTCTATTTGCTCTAGTCTAAGAAAGCTCTCGCTTCATGTCAAGTCAGGAGGCACCTACATGTTGCGGCAAATACATCCCATCTCCGTGAACGCAGTAGTTTTAGGCCAGAGGCTGCAAACACGCCTTGTCAGCTTTCACTTTTTGTACTCCTAATCCATCCTAGATTTTTCTAAGGAAACCCAAGACGAAAGAGCTGGAAATGTTGGCAAGCTACTCCGCTCGGACCACTGCTTTAAAGACCATGCAGGCCAGTTTCTGTGTGGAAGGCGTGGTTTTAACAATGCATTCTAGTGACACCCTGGGAGTTGTTTCGAATGTGTACTGTAGCTTTACGTATGAACTACTACCACAATATTAAACATATTACTAAATGAACACCTCAGACAGATTCAATCAAAACTGCATGTTACTGAATTTTTAACAAGAAGGAGTTTGAGTGTTACTGTTCACAATCACACAATTCCTTCGCCATCCTCCCTATTGAAAGTAGCTGAAACATGAGGATAATTACAAGAGCAAAGCGTTGAGAGAATAAAGCGCTCGCAGGCTCCCCCACAAAAAATCTTCTTTACTTTACAAACCTCTGAACTCCTGCCAGCATTCCGCCTTCCTCCGGATAATTTGTCCCTGAGCAGTCTCATGTTTACACCTTGAAAATGGCACAATCATCGAAACAGGACAAAGATTCTGATGTATTCCCCTGTCGCCTGAGTGAGCATCACTCCTTAAACGTAACATTAGAATCATCTAATTGGGGGGGAAATATGCACGTCAGCCTTTTGAAGTTTGTTTGTGGGGAAACAGCCGCTTCAGCGTCCTCCTTTTTGGTGCAGCAGCAAAAAGCAGCCATGCGTTTTACACTTTCTCCCATTACGGCCTTTTCCATATAGTGTGAAAGCGAGGGGTGTGTGGGTGAATTATTCAGGGAGAGCTGGCGTGACACCTCAGGGCTGACGTGCGATGCCCACCCCTCATTTTCAAGGGTCCTAAGAGGGACAGCAATTGAACAACACGCCACTGACAGAAAGAAAAGCATAAGAAAACACGTAGGTAATGTACATATCAGGAAAACGGCATATTCATTTGCCCAATTTTGGTCAGTCTCTGCAACAGACACTCAATCAATCTGAAAAAGCTGACATACATTTGTTCAACAAATATTTTTACAAACACAACCATCTGTTCAAAGGCAAAAGATCCGGCAGATACCATTCTTATCCTTCATGATGTTTGGACTAGACCTGCAGCCAATGTTGGTCAGCTTTTCTCCACTTTCTGTGCATTTTAGTTGTCTAGTTTCACTTACATTTACCTTTTCTTAGATGCAGGTAGAGTATGCTTCACACTTGGGGGACATAATGAAAGAAAAGGAAGTAAAATGAATAAAAGTGATGTCCTTCCTCGGTGAAGCAACACAAATTTGAATTCTTCCATCTATATATTAGAATATATTATGTGGGTGTTTAATATTTCTGAGCAGCCTTAAATGCAGCAAGCACAAGAGAAATTAGTCCAATTTAAGAGACAAGTTTAGGTGGCTCAGTTCAAGGTAGTGATTGTTATGTGTGTTGACAGTGAAGCCATGGTGGTCGTCTCACCTGACCAGGTAGATTTCTTTCACATCCTCTCTCTTTTCATTTCAATGCTAGCATGTGGCAGCGACAGCGACGGAGGTGCGCTCGCGTCCAATAACAAGCTTGGCATGACGCAGCTCTGTACTATTAATATCCCAGCATGCCACAGGCCACAGTGGTGGCATCTGTCTTCTCGGGCCTCTGACGGTTGGTCTTCCTCTCACCTCTCCCGGTCGGATGTCGTCTTTGTGCTTCCCACTTTCAGATGGACACGCAGCCGACATGCTGCGCTACCACACACAGCTTGGCGGAGGCCAGTTGGGCCGAGGCCAGCGCATGCACGCCTGGCCGACTGTTTCCATCACGTTCGAGTAAATTGACCAAAATGTTCATTAAAGTGAGGGCAGCTGGGGTTCTTAAACAGATCTAGGTTGATTGTTCAAAGCAAATAAAAGAGTTAAAAAAGTACCCTTAAGGCTGACTTACAGAAGGGGTTAGTAATGATTTGTTAACATGAACTTTTTGCAACCCTTAATGTCTCACTAGCATTAAGCAGGTTTTTCTGGAGGAAATGTGAAAAGGAAAAGAAAAGGCATCACTGTGGACAGGAAAAAGAACATCATAAAAGCTTCAACGGTTGCTCTTTTAGTCTTAACAGTTCGACTGTTGCTATCATTATGGATAAGTACCGTGTACTTGAGCATGTTAAGGATCTGCTCCAATAAAAGTGACAGTAATAACTAAGCAGCTCTTGATATTGAAATGAAAAGGTTGGTGGGTTCTTTGGCTTCTACTTCCTTCTGCCAATAAGCAATCGTTCTCTCTTTTTTATTCCGCTTTTTCTTCATTCAACCTTTTTATTCTGTATATTTTATATGTCCTTCCTGTGTACACTGTGACTGATAATTAAGGTATAATTATGGTGTAAGATTAGGCTTGTCCAAAACTCGACTTTGATCACAATGTAGGAACACAACTCAACTTCAATTAACCCAAGGACACCTGGACAGTACATGACTTAATTTAAGGGCCTGTAAGTATGGTATGTATATGCAAAATACACTCATTGGCCAACAGCAGGTATAAACACTGTACATTTATGTTGGCAAACATTTTGGACAACTGTCCGCGATTCATTACATTCAGCTGGGCTTTAATTGATCTTCATTTCTTCCCATGATGGCTATAGTTAAACAGCAGAAAGCTGTTGGGGCGAGCAACCATCTGTCATCTTGGAATGATGGGCAGCAGGAGTGGGCACGCAATGTGGTTGTTATGGTGGTGGTGGTGGGCTTCTTTCTCTGCCAAGGAGGCCCACGTGCTTCCGAACATTAAATATGGGAATATGTTCCTTCGCTGTCAATTTTTTCTTGCTGTTTTGTGTCAACAGTGCAGTGTTTGCACATAGAACACTTCCATTCTACACTGATGTTTTTTCAATCCTTTCAAATGGATTGGGCGTGTGTCATTTGAATTAATCATTTATTAGACACACCTATCAATACATCAGTTGCATCAAAAACCCTAATAATGCCCACTTTTGATTGACTCATAACAGAAACACCAGTGCTGTTGTGGTACGGATGATGTCTAGAATACTGTTTATGTAGTATTAAAATGATAACATACATATTATTACTGTATATTGTTAAGTGTGCTAGATGGGGTGGCTCGAGCATCTGGTTAGGATGCTTCCCGGACGCCTCCCTCAGGGCACGTTCAACCGGTAGGAGGACTCGGGGAAGAACCAGGACACGCTGGAGAAACTATGTCTCTTATCTGGCCTGGGAATGCCTCTACATCCGCCGGGAAGAGCTAAACAAAGTGGCCGGAGAGAGGAAAGTCTGGGCTTCTTTGATTAGGCTGCTGCCCCCGCGACCCAACCTCGGATAAGCGGAAGACAATGTATGGATGGATGGAGGTTGTTTGTCTATATCAGGGGTCGGCAACCCACGGCTCTGGAGCCGCATGCAGCTCTTCATCCTCCATGTTGTGGCTCCCTTTGCTAAGCACGGTGACTTTTTTTAACACCAATGTAGGGGAAATGCGCATTTTTGAAAAGAATATGAAAAATCTGACTCATCACCAAGTCCGTGAATGCATCTAGACTGTCTTCTGACTGCTGATTGGATGAGCAAGGGAAGGGGAGGTTGGCTAGTGTAGCAGTGAGTCTCACTGCTTGGGAGTGCAAAGTGCACTGTAGCTATATCGCTCACAGCCCGTGACACGATTATCGCCGAGGTGGTGACACAAAGAGAGGCAGGATGTGTGCAGCGGCAGCACTCACAGCTCAGAACAATATGTGCTTTCACTTTTATGTCTGCAAATAAACCGTGGTAAAAATAGGTTGACGATAGACGTTGGATATTCAGCTCCGTAGATACAGCTGTAGTCCTCCCTCACCGTGCCCCGACTGTGTTCTCATGGTTTGCAAGGGACGTGCCGCTTTAACTGCTGGATGTTTGTCTAGGGACTGTCAATAAATTAATATTTTGGTTAAAAAATATATACAAATACCAGAAAAATCTCTCAACGACGTCACGAAGTCTTTACATTTGTCTCTGTCGTAGTCGCTTTGAGAAAATAAGGTTCGGAAAATCTCCAGATTTAGCAGGAAAATCGCAAAAGGTTGGCAACACCAAGCTGTACATGAGATGGGAAGCCATTCACAGGTAGAAAATACATGAAATATTTGTTCATAAAAATATCAGAGCAACTATTCTCCTAATTTAAAAAAATCAACAGGAAATTATTGAGAAAAAAAATTATCTCTCTTTGCAGAGACTGTCAAGAACAGGATCAAAAGAATGATTATGAATGTCAGGAATTGTACAGCGTTGCTCAAACAACACTGATATGCAGATATATGAACTCTAATTGGTTTGTTGTCTTAATGTTGGCTACATTTTTTTACATTTTACACAAATCAGTTCAGTGTTTAAATTAGTTCAGAGTAGGTCTACACATGTAGCCACACTTTTGTATCTTGAATTTTGTGGTTCGAACAGGTAACATTACAAAAGATTCAACATTTTTAAAGTTCTGTAATGTTTGCAATTGGCCAGCAACCAGTCCAGGGTGTACCCAGCTGGGATAGGCTCCAGCATACCCCCTCAGCCCTAGTGTGGGCAAGCGTATGGCGCATTCAGCTATGTGGGAAATTTCGGCCCGACTTACGGTGTTTAAGTCACCATGTGATGTTTTTGTCGGAAAAATACTAACCAATGCAACACCAAGGGGGGTGCATGGTTTGACAATATTCATCCTTTTGCGTGATGCGGTTTAGGAACAGTAGAGTTACACCTCAAGGCACCCTCGTGGTTATTTGCTTTTAATCCAAATGACAAGTCCTTTTTGTAGTTTTGAAAAGCCACAAACTCTTAGGTGACATACTGTATTAAAGTGTGTGTCTATGCAAAGATGAGGTTCAAAAATATTGGAAACCGTTTGCTGCAGTGCAAACACCAAGAACTAACACATAGTTAAAATAATCGCTCTCTACCTGAGCATTATCTTTGGAAAGGCAGAATTTGCAGGTCATCAGGTGTCTGCTTGAGGGCTTTGTGATAACACAATGGTCACACAAAAGAAGGAATCAATCACCTGTTTAAAATGAATAATTGTCCAGTGTGAATGAAGAAAAACAACACTAAAAACTTCTACTTTATTTTTTGATTATTTTCACGCAATATCTTGACTATAAATTTACGCTCATTGGGTTTTTTTATATCACGGAGACTCAAATCGAGTTACGAACTTAATCAATCTGCATGCTCGCTTTGCAATGACCGTTTTATGATCAGTCGAGGTCGCCCGGTTTTATTGACCTGATATCCTTAGATGGAAATGGAGGTGTGTATTTGACTAGCATGCTCAAAAAATAAGGAGACCACGCTCGCGCTCAATAACCCCCACCCCCCGTGCCGGTTAAACGCATCATAAAGCTGACGTGAATTCATTGCTTCCGGAGTGTTCCCCAATGCCTTGGCTGTCACCGTGGGTCCGCAAGAAGAAGGCCTTATCGGGACTACGGCTGAGAAGGAAACCCGTGCGGCGAGCATGATGGATGAGGTGGGAATCTTGACCTTTCTCCCCCATCTTACGCTGGATCTCTGCCGCTTTTTCTGCCGGGATTAACAGACACATGCGTGCATTCCTGACCCCCGCTAGGAAAAGCAGACTGTTGCTTCAGCTGCATGCTGGGCAGGCCTTCACCTCGTGGCGGGCCTCAGCCGAGAAATCACAGAGCACCCACTTAATCCGGTAAAGCCATGTAGGTTAGCAATGCTTTTGCTGCTTTGAGGACACGGCAGTTGACAAGTTTTCTCCAACTGGACTTTGGATGCAAAGACAATTCCATCATCACACGGTCCAAAAGTTCATAGACAATTTGTGTGATTTAGTGGAACTGTTTTGGTAAAAGTCACTCACACTAATGAGGAAAACGTCAACTTCAGCCATTCTGGCCGTGATATGACTTTGGCTGTGACACCAACATGAGATCAGTGGAGGTTTACCTCCACCTGGCAAGTACTGAGTGTCATGTGATCATGTAGTGATGACGACTGACTTGTGATGGACAGTCAACATATTCACCGGTAATCAAGAATGTGTAGGTCATACTTACATTTCCACACTGACTGTGAAAAGGTTTTTTTTTTAGATTCTGTAGTGGAGAATAATGTCTTTAAAATCAAATCAAACATGTATTCAATTCACTGAAGTCGCGCCTATAGTCATCGGTCTACAAAAGCATTCTGTAATTAGCGTTGGGTCAAAAAAGACAGCAATAAAAACTGAAACTTTTGGCAACCTGCTAATGTAGTTTTTAATGAATTCCACAAAATGACAGTAGCTGCATTTGAAATACCATGAGTACTGTTGTTGCGCCATTACACCCATCCAACAACACCCTCAGACATAAGCTGTTCCAAACCAAACTCAAGCAACAAGTGTAGTAAAGAGTGCAAAAAGACTAGACTGGAGAGACCAAACAACCCTCTTACAAACGCATGGTCCAGAGTCAGCAATTCACGTGCATCTCAAAAAGAGGCACATTCTTTTAATGTCCAAGTTCTGACCGCTGGTTTGAAATAGGTGTGAAATTAGAAAGTCCACTAGGAAAAACCTGGAATGTCAGAAAGCCCCTCTCTAAATGGAAGAGTTGCGACTATCAAGTTGTTTTGCTACTAGGAAGGCAAAGAACCTATTGTTATACAGGATGGTCATTCCCCGGCCACACCCGCCAACAATCACAACATCTCTTTTATGACCATCCCCAGAGACATAAATAGGAGGACTCCACTCCATCCATCCATTTTCTATACCGCCTATCCTCATTAGGTTCGCGGGTATGCTGGAGCCTATCCCAGCTGACTTTGGGCGGAAGGCGGGGTAAACCCTGGACTGGTCGCCAGTCAATCCCAGGTCAGACATACAAACATTCACACTCACATTCACACTCTAATGGACAATTTAGAGTCGCCAATTAAGCTAACATGCATGTTTTTGGAATGTGGGAGGAAACCGGAGTACCCGAGAAAACCCACGCACGCACGGGGAGAACATGCAAACTCCACACAGAGATGCCCAACGGAGATTCGAAGACTTCACTCTTACAATTTCAAACTGATGAAAACTTTTGAATTAAAGATGAAACATCTTCAACACATCAGAAGAGGCGAGAGCCTTAGAGGATTACCATGACCTGGATGACTGGGAATCCACACAGATATAGGTCCAGGACTAATGTTAGTGTGGTATGGTAAGCCCTGTGTACACATATGTCTTTCCTTAGATCATTACTTCCATTAAGTCATTAAGAGCTGGCCTGAGCAAGGTCTGTAAGTTAGTCATATTAAAGAGTTAATACTTTCTGTCTTCTCCGGCCGGCAGAGACAGTGCATGTGACACGTTGACTACGTCCCGTAATTAGGAAAATTGCTCTTAACAGGGCAGCACCGTTTAGTAATGGTCTCATTTCTTCCATCTCGCTGTGACGAGAGCAAACTGCAAGAAGATGTCCCCCATTAAGACTTTGAGCCAAGGCCGACCCAAACCCCCAACAACACACACACACAAACACACGCTAGAACCTACTAATGGACCCTAATGAGCCATGCCCTGGCCTATTCCTCTTACAGATCTTTAACATATTTTAGGAGACCTTTGATCGAACAGCTATCATTTTAAACTTTACAGGGAGTGAGGGGTTGATGCTATATGCGAGGAAACGAAAGGGCAATTTAGGGAGAATGAAGGATGGTGAGACGATGGGGTGGTGAGTAACAGGCTGAGCTTTCATCTCAGAACCCGGTTCTACATCCCTTCATCTGTACCCCACTATCACCCCCCCCCCCCCCCCCCCGGCTCTCATCTATGACCAAATTAAATTGAAAGCAGATGGAGGCCAGCCTGGACTGTGCCTTGTGTCCGATTGTCACAGCGTATTAAGCATGAGTCCACATCCAAACAGGAAAACGACAACAAGGGACAAATTTAGAGATAAAGAAGGGGCATGGAAAGAGGATGGCAAGAAAGAAAGAAGGATTTAATGGACACAATCGAGGCTGCCAATTGATCAATGCCATCCATGGTACAGCTGGTACGGGCGAATGACATGAACACCATGTGACACGGCGACAGGACGCCATCAGGCAGGGTTGGGATGGTGCCGGATCATCACAGCAGATAAGCTTCAACATGTCCAATAAATCTGAATACAAATCCAATAATCACGGAATGAAACATCTGCATGTCAGCGTGCAAGGAACCCGCCCCAGTGGGCTGGTTTTGGGACAACCTGCTGTGTCTTTAAATAAGTTTACTTTCCTTATTTATTTTAGATCATTCCTCCCCCATGCCATGCGGCTTTTCAACACGACAGAGGGGGAGAGATAAAAACACACAGAGGACAATTGGTGTATTATCGCACTACATATTTGAAGTGTTATGTTTTGTATTGATTTATTCTTATTCTATTTTCTTATTTTTTTACCTGCCTTGCCTTGGTTGTTTAATGCTGTGATTAAGTGTATAAGTTTAGTCTGTTATTTTTGCAGCGCTGCTGGAAATATGAATTTCTTTTGGAGATTAATAAAGTATCTAGCTATCTTAAAGAAAATAGGGAAGGTCTTTGGATTGGAGTCCAGTAGGCTGTAAGAATAGGACCGATGTCCTAGTGTGCCACCTAAAGATTATATTTTAAAAAGTCCAACAGACAGAAAATTATACTGTTTGTTTTTAAAGCCCTAAATAGTCCCATTCCAGCTGCTGTCTTTTACTGCACATTTTAGCTGTCCCACAGTCAAATGTAAAGGTGGCATTGTATTTTCTGCCATTCCACAATGTCCCAATTGACTTCAGGCAAGTGATAAGACGCACTTTTTTAGACACCATTTTTTATAACAAAACACATTTTTTAGCATCTACTGATTCAGAGTCTAGCGGTGGCTTTATATATGTTCTGCACTGTTTATGCTCACTTATAGGTGTCGATGATTAAGTGTCAGTGTGTTTTTATTTTTTGTTTATTTTGTTTATTTTTTATTGTATGTTTATTGTTGGAACGCAATTTTGGTTTTTAAATGTGCCCTGCATACAAAATTTCAAACATTCCCTGATGACCCACCAGTCAGGGTTGTTTCATGTGAAATATAAGTAATGTAGTATTGTCAATGCACAGTATCAGATGGTAAGAGTAACATCTGCAAAAGTGTGTTAGTAAATCTCTTAAACCGAGAAATGTTTACAAGGAAACAATAATGGGACCTATAGTTGAGCCCTGGGGTACACCAAGAAAAACATAGGTCTAGCAGGAGGCTGTTTGCTCAAACAAAAATAGATGGAATTGGATTTTGAGGTAAGTTGAAATACTAAAATTTACCAAGAAGTACGGTAGTATCTTAAACACGACAATTCATTCTAACCCAGTGGTTCTCAATTATTTTATGTCATGCACCCACTCGGAGACGTCTTTTAACACACACCGCAATTTGAAATACTATCAATAAACTGATACAATCAATTTTTTTTATCTGTAATGTACAGGATGAACTAGAAACTGAAACAGGTGAAATGCAACAGAATGGAGAGCAGTAAAACATACAAGCATATCCAAGAGTCAAACTGCTTGCTAAGTATGACAAATCCGTTTACGTTGGCAGGTCTGCACTAATACTGAAAGTTTTCCTTGCCTCTCACGACCCACCCCACCGACAGTTCACTGGGTGCACCCAGGGGGGCTCGCCCCACAATTTGAGAAGCACTGTTCAAACCTAATAGAAGACTATATAGAGAAAAAAAAACGTAGTGTCCAAAGTGAGGCATAAGAGGTAAAACATTGTGGCTGGCAGATCTGAAAATGAATGTTTAGCATGCTTCATCTAATCTCCGTTTAGAACCGTGAGAAACATTGCATGTCGCTACTTAAAGCATTCACGTCTTCATTCATCCAAGCCTCACATGAACACGAAGGCTCCCCGGGCATTCATCTTCCCGTTGGTGCCCGACCATCGAGGCTCCACTTAACCTCTTAGGAGGACGGAGATAGAAGTTTGACTTCTAGTAGCGAGATCGTCTCATTGCAGGTGTCATTAGCCTGGCCGGTAATTGACAGAAGCATTAACATGTCATTAACACGTAAGCTTAGACTTATATCTGAACCTTTTAATGAGGCCATTTCTCAACATTAATAGATAAGTTATCACGCCTAATGTACCAGGTGTCTTTGCCTTGTCCCTGCAGGTCATTGTGAGGGTCAATCATTCAAATGTTTTTGGGTGAGAAAGGAGGTCCTTCAGGGAAAATGTAAGGAGACAAAAAAAACATACGTTCTTAGCTGAGGCAGATAATGCGTGAAAAACACTGTCAGAAAGCACAGTAGACAGAGGACAAGAAACCTGCTTTTAGATTTTTAGTGTCTACTCCACCTAGTAAAATCGTGGTCCTACTTTACTGAAAAATACACGTTAACCCAACATACTTAGTTAGGCTACAACACTGGATATTGTAATTATGGCCATTATTCACCAAAAAACCATCAACAACATAAATGACCAAATTTCATTTAAATCCAGCACATTTTAGACGTACATTACAGATATTAAGTGCTACACCTATAGACTTCATTACCACACTTATCATACAAAACATATTTCATTTTAATTGCCACCTATTTTAGGCCGCACGATGGCTGAGTGGGTGCCAAACGGAGATTCGAACTCTGAAACACTTTTTTTCTTTTTTTCTGGTAGAATTACAACTAAAGTGGTGTTTACACTTGCATGTATTCTGCCACCGCATTGTCTGTCAATTTTTTATGTCACGGGTGAAAAATGTGCTCATTGTTTGCATTCTGTTTACGAATAAATAACAAACTTGGCGCGCAATTTTTGACCAAGAAATGGTGCGCATTTGCACAAATTGACCATGCTCTTGTATGGCTTATTTACACCTTTGTCAAGTAGTGTTTACATGTGTGAAATCACAGGAGTGACAAAATAAAAAAGAAATACATGTGGAAATAGAATCAACAATACAAAAATATACAAATGTGGTCATATTGTTTTTCCAGTTTGTCCTTGCTTTTTCTCTATTGTCTTTGTTTTTTCCATTTTGGCGTTGGTTTTCTTGTTTTGTCTTTGTCATTTGCTTTTTCTCATTGCATTTACCGGATGGCTCCAGCTGGCGACAAAAGGCAAATACAATAAATGGACCGGCCCACAGTTTCTACCAGGGTGACTAGTCCCATCCAGGCTGTTAGCTGCTTCTCTCAGCAGCTTCAATATGCATTCCATCGCGTAAGACGCTCAGGCAATGTACGTGCATGGTGGCGTGGTAGTAATGTTACTACATTTAAACAAAGCTACTACATAGCCACTGCAAGCAGGAATCGTGTCATCAGGTCTGGACTAGGCACCAGCCTGAGCCATCCGCTAAAATACAAACAGCAAATGGAAGAGACTAAGAGGAAACAATGTCAAAATGGAAAAAAGCAAAGACAATACAGAAAAAGCAAAGACAAAATGAAAAAAGAATATGACCACCGCCAGCATTGTTTAGGCATTGGTTCTGGTGCGTTCGTAGTGAGGTCATGTTGTGTTGATGACTAGTTCATGGAAGTTATGCGTGCTACAAATGTTGAACATTTCAATATTTTCTTTGCACGCAGCCCCGCACAGTTTACACATACTTCACAACTGTTTGCCACTAGTGTACCGATTTGTACGCAAAGTTGCGTAGCGCTGAGGGGACAAAATGTGTGCAAGTGTAAACGTGGTTTAAGATTACAACATCATGTAATGTAATAAATGCATCCTTCCGCTTGCACAACGACCTCAAATTAGCCATTTATTTCTGATAACAATGCACATTTGTTGTGGTAAAAATACATGTTATTTCTCATATATAATGACTTGCAGTATTACTAACGTGCAACTTGACGGGAACCTTTCTCATTTCTCATTTTAATCTCAAAAAATACGTGTGACTTTCTTTTTCTAAACAAACAGTACAACTTTGTATTCTGTTTTTGCAGGATTGATTTTTGTTTTTATCGTTGTGGTCCAAATACCTTTTCCTAATTTTCATGCCAGAAGCAAACAATGAAGAATTTTTTAAGCCAGTTTGCTTATTTGCTCATCAAAAGCTGGACAACTTCAAACCAGCAGCCCTCAGAGTTGGACTCCTTCCTCGTTCACATCAGGTCCTGAATTAAGGACTACAATTCATCTCCCAGACTGCCTCCTCACCTCGGCCATAGCGGGTGATTGATGGAGGCTCGGTTCTGACTCTAACATGGCTCCAGTTTCAACGTCAGGAAAAGAGGATAGCTGATCGGAGCCTTCAAAATCGAGGCTGTGGCTCGCGGTCACATGCGTGGAAGGGTCTCTGATGTGAAAAGCAGGTATATCCCCCTCCCCAACAGGACTCCCCCGACCACATGTCTTTTCCCCCACGGTCGCTCCCGTTCGGTTGGACCCAAATCCTGCTGCCTGGCTCGGTGATGGATGATATTTTGCTGCTCGGGAGCACATTGTTTTCTTTAGCACAGCAGGGTTTTCTGTTTGCAGAGGCCTGGCCCGTGAAATATTGGGAATATCCATCAGTGGACCCCGGCCTCTGCTAAGCCTCTTCTAGCCTTTAAGAAGTGCCGTGGATAGCTGGAACACTTCAGCATGAAAACATAACAAACCCTCTTCACTGTGACAGATGATCTTTTAGGAATTGATGACATGTGACGTGTCATCCAAACTGTGGATTTGTGGAGGTGGGATTTTTGACTATTTGTTAGTGTCACTGGGATTTAAGTCATCAACGCTTAAACTGGCTGTACTTCATATTAAATATCACACCAAAAATATTAGATTGATTTTACATTAGAGCTACTTTTTTGTTTTTGTTTTTAGGTTGACATGAAACAGTTAGGGAACAGTTCATTTTGTTTTGAGCTAGTTTTGATGGAATATCCATTGAACATAAATAATAAACTACGCAAAAAGAGAACCAGGAGAACATTTTATAATATACTAGTTTCTGTGACTTTGGTTTGCTAGGGGACAAGATTTTACAAAACTCCAGTTTCCTCCTTCTATTGGTATTTAACTGTGGACTGTGGCGTTCCTAACTGTAGCACTAATGGAATGGAATGTTAACTCAAGATATATTTGAAAATAAATAATGTCCAAACAAATATACAGACCATTTAAAAATATATTTGTTTTACTGGATTTTGGCCTGTTGTTGATATTTTTTTGTGTGTATTGATTATTGGTTTATTATTTATGTGTTAAGTTTATACTTAAATGAACAAAAATCAAGCCATGTCCAAAGAAACACATGGAATGTCTACTTTTTTTTTACAGATGTGTTTTTCCGACTTTTGTATAATTAAAATGTACTTTTTTAGTCTGAGTGCAGTTTGAAGATTTTAAAAAGTAGTTTTCCACTTTTGAGTTCATTGTTTTTTTTGTTTGTTTATTGCTTTATTATATGATTGTCGAGTTGATACTCGAATGACAAAAAAATCAAGCCAAAAAAAGTAAACAAATTTGTATTTTGGACTTTTGTACAATTACTATAATACAAATACTACCATGCTTTCTTTATACCTCTGAGTCAAGTTTGGTGATTTGAAAATTGATCCGCTGCTGAGTTATTTAAACCTGTGGTTTGATTAATTACAGCCTGTACACTAATTTCATCAATTTACAGTCAAACTAATACATAAAATTGTGATATTATTATTGAAGTGAGTTAATCCACTTCACTATCAGTCACATTGTGTGCACTTGTATTTTGTAGGTTAAAAAAGAACAAATAAAATAAAATGTTGAGGAAGCGCTTATGGAAAATAATATTAATGTTTGATTTGTTTAGTCATATGGTTTCTTTAAAATCACCACTGTTGTTACTTTGCCTTTTCCCTTAAAATGACTTTCTTCAGGCTTCTGATTGGCTGAAATGGCCTCTTGATTAGAAGTTATACCCCCACCTGTTGCTTTGGCATGCACTTGATAGCCTGTGATCAATTTTTATGTGGACTGGGAGTTTTGTTATCATCCATGTGGACCCTGGAGTGGAGAAAATGATCAGGATAATATTCTTATCTTTTTTGATCAAATAATAGCCAGCCGAACGCGATTAGTGGTGATTAGCAGAACACAAATATGAGCAGCGTGATGTAAAATCGATGCTAAATTGACGGCTGTCATAGATTTGTGTGTCTAATCATAAAACGTAGTGTGTTGTTGCATGAATGTGTTGTCCCCCCCCAATCGCCACACTAAGCAGCAGATGAGGGAGCTGAACTTGTGACCCCTCCCTGGGGTGTGAGGCCTTCACCGGGGGTGAGGTGGCGGTTCTGGTATCACAGAACTGATCCACTCCAGCCTGCCTGCTCTGATTCTGCCCACCCACCTCCAGCCATCCCCCACAGCTGGCACACACACACACACACACACACACACATAGTGTATTGTAGCGCTGCACAGTGTGAGCTCATGCTGGGATGCGAGGCTGACACATCCCTCAGCAATTTCTACTCCCACAAATTTCACCCTGGAAATGGGAGTCTACAGTAAATATTACAAGATGTTATGCACAGGGAAGAAGGAGGAAAAACAATAAATCCCGTGAAGCATTTGGTGCTGGTGGTGATGTCACACGGAGGTGGCAATCAAAACACTACGGTGTTATGATGCTGTTTTGACCGCGACGTTTGTATCACAATACAGGCAATAATATGGCACCGTTATCAAATATTTAGACATGTGTAAATTATTTTTAATTATGCACTTTTGTATACTATTATTTGATTGACATTTTATAAATATGTATTATAAATATTATAATGTATACATTATTTTAAAAAAAATCTTCAATTCAGACATTCATTGGTATTGGAAAATTAAATGCTATGATAATATAATAATACAATATAAAAAATAAGAAGTAAAATACAGAATAAATGCATGAGGGAATGCTTCAAGCATGCTAAACTTAAATGAAACAAAGAATCTAAAAACAATATGTGTTGAATAAAGTAAATACTACAATGATAATATCACAAAATATACCATAATATAATAATAAAAAGTAAAGTCTACAAAATTTTCATAATAAATTGAAAGGCACTGAACAACTACGGTATGATAAGAAATATAAACATACATCTTCAAAAACAATATTTTTGAGAATGTTGACTCACAACTCAATTAATTTGATTTTACAAATTTATTTTTTTAATTTTTTATAATAAGCTATTCTCTAACCATTGCATTTAAGTAAGCCTAATATGGGGTCATTATGTTGTATCAAATAAAAGATTGACCACCAGTGAAAGCAAAACAGGTTTTGCTTCTTTTTTTTTTTTTTAATGATCATTAGCATTAACAGTCATAATTGATCTGATACGATATTTAAGATTTTCTGTCGATATTCTGTCTCACCACTATTACAAGGTCAAATTAATAAAAAGGGTACAAAAAGAGCAAATGTATTTAAAAAAGTTACATTAAAAAGTAAATAAATATTATACACATTAAAATCAGCAGTGAAAACTACAAGGCCAGTATCACATATTGATAAATGAGTGCTTTTCAAAAATGAAGATCATTAACGTTGAATAGAAGAATTGTAGTAAAATGAAAAGGCTTCCGATGAGAAAAAATAAATGTACCTAAATGTAGCTCCCCCCTTCTCCATTAAACTCATGTAATCTGTCATGGGACACAGCAGCCCCCCGCCCGAGTGTACACTTATTCTAAGCCAAATTAACCGACAAAGCTAAGACTGCCATCAAACATCAATTAATAGACCATCGAGCTCAGAGTTACGGTGTGGAATGGACACATTGAAAGGTGGATCTTTTCTAGCAAAGTCAAATAACTCTTATGGATGATGGCGATGATGGTGGGGACAGGAGGGGGGGTGGGGGGTACATAATGTATGGAGGCGTTTAGAAAATTTTAGTGTGCACGTTTGAATGGAAAATACATTCATCACTTAAAGCCGCTCAGCAGCAGAATACTCGCTTCAATATATCTCTTTAAATTGCTGCAAGTCAAGAAAGCACAAATATATTCGTTACTTATTTAATAGCTCATTTTCAATCTTTTTTAAAAATCTGTCTCATTAAATGTCATTGTATGACAGTTTGAGTATCCAATGCCCTGAATAATAATTAAAATGCTAATTAATTAACAACCCAATGGTACATTTGCTTCTGCGGTTATAATAATTGGGACAATTCACTATTATAATTATTATTCCCTAATTAATGGAACATGTCATATTTCACATCACTCTGCTGTCGTCAGAAGATAATCAACACTTTTCATTATTAAAGGGGGACAGAGGAGACATTTGACGAACCGTGCATTTTTTTGTCTTTGGTTTATTGGATTTATTTTAGGAAAATATCACAAGGTAACTTGAAGAATGTGAGCTATTTGCACACTGGCTGCTTTGCAGCTCGACTCAACGTGGGACACTATTTCATAGAAGTAGTTTTGAATCTGCGTTGGACGTTTTCCCTTTATTCCCTAATTGTGTTGCTGGTTTTTGCATCATTCTGCAGAATTACGTGTGTCAACACTAAAAGCAAACGTGAACATTTTACACTGCAACTACACAGCAGCTATTAGCATCTTTGGAGGGCTATATTTAACAAGCGGTTATCAGGGTGTCAGCGCCCCCTGCTGGCTTTAGCTGCTTTACTGGGACGTCTGCCCTCATCCCGACCCCTCCCACACACACAGACTCAAATCGGCACAAAATGACGTCAGCGTGTAGTGGCAGCTCACAGGGTTCATTAAGAACCGAAAAAGCACGAAAATGCAGCTTTTGCTACTTTTTAAAACTGATTTAGTCAGTCCTGCAAATGGCATTGTCAAAAATTATCATATATTAAAGTGTAGTATGGGGGAGAAGGTAAAGTGAGTGTCATGCAAATAAAAACGTTGTTAGTATTTTTTCTATGTACTTATTGTTAATATTCATCTTGTTTTCATTTTATTTCAATCTACTTTAGCAATAGATCATTTGTGTTAGTTGCATTTTAATATTTTTAAAACAATACCTATTGTATTACCCATACCTACTGTAATACCCATGGTATTTACTATCCATTTAATTGTACTCTGTATCAATTTATAATCTGAGGCTGCCTGCATTACTACTAAAATAACAGAAATAGTATTTAAACATAAATAAAAAGCAGTAAAATTGTTACATAAAAAGCACATTATAATATTATGATACGTTGTTATTTAATTTAAGAAACTGTTGTGATTTTTATTCAGGACATCTAAATAGATGCAAAAAAAATATTATTATCATTATTATCATCTGGTCTGGCATATTTTTTCTTTTAATTTTACAGTGGTATGCAAAAGTCTGAGCACCCCTGATAATTTTCAAGATTTTCCTTTACAAATGATTAGGATCAGCAATTTCAGTTAAATATGAGCCAAAAGGCAAAGCTCTCAATTTACCGGTCGATCTACGTTCCTACCCTCACCTATGGTCATGAGCTTTGGGTAGTGACCAAAAGGACAAGATCGCGGGTACAAGCGGCCAAAATGATTTTTCTCCGCAGGGTGGCTGGCCTGACCCTTATAGATAGGGTAAGAAGAACTGTCATCCGGGAGAGACTCGGAGTGGAACCACTGCTCATCCGCATTGAGAGGAGTCAGATGAAATGGCTCAGGCATCTGGTTAGGACGCCTACCGGACGCCTCCCTGCGGAGGTGTTTAGGGCACGTCCAACCAGTAGGAGGCCTCGGGTAAGACCCTGGACACCGTGGAGAGACTACGTCCCTCAGCTGGCCTGGGAACGCCTCGGCATTTGCAGGTAAGAGCTGGACGAAGTGGCCGGGGAGAGGGAAGTCTGGGCTTTCCTGCTTAGGCTCCTGCCCCTGCCACCCGACCTCGGATAAGCGGAAGAAAATGGATGGATGGATGGATGTATATGCAACACAGATGTGAATATGTCTGAGTTAGCATGGCTGCTAATTTAGACCTGGTGTTGTTTGGTAGATAATATGTCAATAACACTGACCTTAAAAGAGCAGATCCATGTCTGACATGGATTTTGCATGGGTGGATGAAGGATTGAGAAAACGCTAACAGATGATCCATGAATGGATTGAAAGGTGCATCAGTTGATTGTTTGATGGATCAAAATCTGACTGATGGTGGACAATTGCTTTTTAGCACTTTGGAATTTTGGGAATAGCTGATGTGAAAAGCAGGTATTACAGACTTAGCAATTTAGCACTAATTATTGGAACACAAAATGTGTTTGGTAATCTCATTGACCTTTGACCGACATACACAGGTCATGCCAGTTATGAGAAAAGGTATATAAGGTGGCCAATTACACATTGTTCTCCTTTTTTCATCTTCTCCGAAGTGTGGCAACATGGGAGCCTTAAAACAACAACGCCTCAAATGACCTGAAAACAATATCATGGTAGAAGGAAGGATACAAAAAGCTATCTCAGAAATTCTAGCTGTCACATTCACAGTTCCGGATAAGGCCTGGAGGGGCTGGCCAAGAAAAATCTCAGACCAGCAGAGGTGAAAGGATGATGCGAACAGTCAAACTCAACCCACAGACCAGCTCTAAAGACCGACAACGTGATCTTGCAGCAGATGGTGTCACTGTGCATCGGTATTAAGTGCACTTTGCACAAGGGAATGCTGTATAAGGAAGCAGCGGTTTCTGCGCACTTGCCACAAACAGAGTAGCTCGAGGTATGCTAAAGCACATTTGGACAAGCCAGCCTCATTTTGGAAGGTGCTATGGACTGATGAAACTAAAGAAAAGAGTTATTTCAACATAACAAGGGGCGGTGCATGGCGGATGAAGAACACATCATTCCAAAACAAACAACGCTATCCACAGTAGAATTTGGTGGTGGCTCCATCATGCTGTGGGGCTGTGTGGCCAGTACAGGTACTGACAATCTTGTTCAAATTGAAGGTCGCATGGATTTCAGTCAGCGTCAGTAGATTCTTGCGAACGATGTGCAAGAATCAGTGACAAAGTTAAAGTTGCGTCGGGGCCGGATACTTCAGCAAGACAACAGCCCTACACACTGCTCAAATTCAAAGACATTCATGCAGCGGAACAAGTGCAACGTTCTGGAATGCAATCTCAGTCCCCAGACCTGAATATTATTGAAAACCTGTGGTGTGACTTAAACCTGACTGTTTAGTAAAGAAGAATGGTCAAAGATACTGTCAACCAGAATCCAGACCCTCATTAGAAATGTTTAGAGGCTGATATTTCTGCAAAAGGAGGATCTACTAAATATTGATGTAATTTTTCTGTTAGGGTGCCCAAATTTATGCACCTGCCTAATTTTGTTTAAATAATTATTGCACACTTTTTGTAAAACTTAAAAACTTCATTTCACTTCTCAAATATCACTGTGTTTGTCTGCTATATAATATATATGTAATTGAAATTGCTGATCCAAACAACTAATGATTTATAAAGAAAAATCTTTAAAATTATCAGGGGTGACCAAACTTTTGCATACCACTGTATACATATTTTTAACTGTAATTGAACTTACTATTCAACTTCATTGTTTTTGTCGATATGACATACATGGCAAGAACTCTGCCGCTACTAGAGTTTTGAAGTATTTTGGAGCTTTCCTGACTACACTTTGGGAAACAACACTGTACAGATTCCTTGAAATAAACGAGTTACAAGTGATGACAGCTGCTAGCCAGCCAAGTTAACCAGCAGTGCCAAACAAACAGTAAATTGATCCAGGTCCATTACTATCAGAAACAGAGCCAAATGGGATGTTGGATGTAGATCCAGGTCAACAATTAGAAGTATGGCCAGAGAAGGTTTGGATGTTAAATTGTGCCTTGAAGAAGGGCATAAGAGTGCAGGAAAGAGTAGCTCAAATAAGGTAAGATCAAAGGGACCTGTAAACACAGACTGGAAATGTACAATCACAGAAAAATTCTGCTCAATAATGCTGCATTGAACGCTGCTCTTAAGAAGGTTAAAAACCCTAAGGAGGAAATTAGAGCACTATGCAATGATATCAAGGTACTATAGGATGATATCAAGATTTTACTGGATGATAACACTGCCTTGCATTCCACTCATGAGGAAGAGAAAGAAGCAAAGGAAAAAATAATTGATGAGATGATGAGATGTATCAGAATGCACAAAGGAACGATGTGATCCTCAAGGAGCTCCGGATTATACCCAGGTCAAATGGCAGGGCAGTCCAGAACAGAGGATAACCAGATGAAATTAATGTTCCCTCAACAAAGCAAGAGATTGATGTAGATATTGACTGTACGGCAGAAACAATGCCACGCCCAGCATCATTGTTGAGTTCACCAATAGGGAATTTAAAACTGCACTGCTGAAACAGGGAAAGATGATGAAAGGTACAACCGTCTACAATAATGAGCATCTGATAAAACACAACACTGACATTGCCAAGAAAGCACAAGACATGAGGAAGCATGGAAAGAATCAAAGTACTTGGAGTGCCAACGGCAAAATCTACATCAAGCTAAATGGAGGGTCAGAAGAGACAAAAGTGCTTGTTGTCAAAGCTATCAAGGATCTGGATGAATATTAATAACGATCACATCACCATTACAACAAGGAAAGTTGAGGTCACAACACAAAGAAAGAACGGTGCAGTTGGAAGAAAAACCTTCACTAGCATTAGACTTGACATCATTACCACGTTGCAAGGACCTTCTCAACATAAAGTACTAAAATTAGGAACCCGAGTAAGTACATTCAATGACCGTCCCAGTACAACACAAAAGACAGCAGGACAGGAAAACCCGGAAGTGGATACCTTTACCTATTCAGGGCACAAACTTTTGGATTGGAGGTTCATGTAGATCTTGATGTGAAAGAGAAAGGGGGTAGTATTGACTAAGCCCTGCTTCTTCCTACTCCTTTTTGGACATGTGGAATTGTGAAGTAAAATGAAAGTAAAAATGAAGTATTCCAAATATTTAAAATAAATTAAACCATAACTAAACTACCCTATTCCTTTTCCCTTTCTGCTTAATACTCTATTTTTTACATTCACCGGAACATTGCTGCGTTTTCTCAAATTAAGATGTGGGCTGAGGGTCAAACAGGACGAGCGCATATTAATCGTGTGTCAAATTTAAAAAAGTAGCATTAAAGGGAATTTCCGTTAACGCGTTACTAACAATATTACAGTTAGAGTAAAACATATATTAAAAGGATCAATATTCCAAAGCTACTAACGTCTCATTGCAGCAATTGTTGAAAGCCTTAAATAAGTGTTGCCTCCTCATTTGCATCCAAAACCTCACCCTGCTGACTCGTTAGCCTTAATGGGAACAGCCGCCAATTTAGGAACATCAAGGCTTCCAATCAAAATCTGGAATGTTAAAGGGGACAGACAAGGGTGACGCATGATGACCGGGGGGGTGCACGGTGTCTTGTTGTTATCCCGGCAAAGGGTCGCTCTCTCTGGGTTATCAGCCTTCTGTCATGAACCCCCCCTTCTCCGACATCCATGAAGCAGGGCGGGAGGGGGCTGTTGTGTTGTTTCATTATCACAGAGGTTCACGTAGCACGAAGAGAGGCGCCATCATTATCCATCAGGCTTAATGAGACTATCACACTGCCGTAAAGGTCAGGCAATTACTGCAGCCTGCACACAGCCACCAGCTAGCACCGGGATGGAGGAGACATAGATAGTACACACACACACACACACACACAGAGGCTTCCTCCAGTAATTCATTATGGAAGGCTTTCAGCCATTTTTCTGGAAATAAATACACATTTTGTTTGTGCAGCTTACTAAAAAAGGCACAGGTGACTTTTTCATCATGTGCAGTATGTGACAAGCCTGTAATTGGGCCAGGCATTCCACCTTTAACCTGTGAACCCTGACATCAGCAGGAGACCACGCATACAACAAGCATGTGTGCCTTGCACCCTTTGAAGTGGCAAACAAAAACTACTTACAGTATCTAACAAAAGGGAGTACAGACCTCACAATCATTTTGAGCAATCACTTTTATGATGGGGGCAATATTATAGGAACTACACTTTAGTGCAGTGAGTGTATAGATTTTTTTAATTTATTTAATATAACCTTCGTTTAATCAGATAAAACCCATTGAGATCAAGACCTCATTTGCAAAACACGTCAACACACAACCATTATTATCTGCACATGTGAGTAGCAAGACAATTGTGTCTTGTCTACAGTCAAGCATGGTGCATGAGTGCTGCTGGCACTGAGGAGATGTGGTTCACTGAGAGTAAATCTACACTGCAAGAGCAACTGTACTGACTCTGTGCGTCTAACTCCAGCTCAGAAGGTTATGTGTTCAAATCATATCAGTCAATTAGCTTGTAACGAGACATCTCAATTAGCTTTAGAGAAAGTTTGCACACCCACATTAGGGTCACATGTAAAGCCTGGCTCAGCCCCATCCACAGGGCAGTACAGGACAGTGCCACAGCCCTGGTAAAAGTAGTGTATCTGTCCAACTTGGAAAAAAATTATCACAATGTTGCATTGAACAAAGTGGGAACCACTGGAACAATCAACATATACATGCTAAAACTAAGGGATTTGTAACTGTACATGTGAGTTTCTAAATAAAACAATAGTCCATATTTTGAACATTGATTTATTTGGATATATTTGCATACAACTTGATGTAGTTAAGTCCAAATGTATTATTTTATATGTATTTCTTTAATCACTGCACCTGAAAGAGTAATGAGGCCCATGTCGGCATCTGCACAGACCAGTACGGGGCAGCTGCCCTGTAGTCTGTGACTACCTGTGTGACTCTGAAGACTTCTGGGTTGTTCAGACTCTGTGGTGCATCGGTAGCGCGTCTGACTTCTGATCAGGAGATTGTTTGTTCAAATCACTTCAGGGTCATTTAGTTTGTTGCCTAAACCTCCTTGAGTAAATCACGGTGTCAAGTGATTTTTAACTGTGTAAGTTACTTTCTGAATAAAATGATAGCCTTTATTTGTAAATAGCTACATCAAGTTTTATATAAATTAGTGATAATTTATATAAAGGGTCACTACTTGCAACAACCATTATTTACATGCAAAATAATATTTTCAACTGTATATGTTAGCTTGTAAATTCAATGATGGCCAATACACGGTGCGTAGGCCATGTAGTCAGGAAATACCTCGCTGACACTGTGGAGCAACGGTAGTGCGACTGACTATAGATCAGAAGATTGTATGTTCCAATCACATCAGGGTCATGTAGTCTATTTCCTAAACACACTTTAGGAAGTGATGGTGGCAATGGCATGGAAAGAGTGGTAAAAGTAGTGTATACATGCAACATGGGAGCAAGTTAGCATAAGCACAATGTTGCATTTAAGGACCATTGAACAAAGTAAGATGGATCACCGCTTGCAACTATCAACAGTTACATGCAAAAACTAAATATTTTTAACTGTATGTTAGTTTGTAAATTTAATAATGGGCCATACTTTGAAAATTCCTATGCACTTACATAAAACTTGATTTAGTTAAAAGATTCCCGGGACCTAGTTCGGCCTGCCATCAGACAAGCCCGGTGCCATGAGCCTGTGGTCGGGTTCAATGTGTATGACTCTGTGGCGCAATGGGAGCGCGTCTGACTCCAGATCAGAAAGTTGTGTATTCAAATCGCATCAGGGTCATTTAGTTTGTTGCCTAAACCTGTGATAGGAAGTGATAGCGGTATGGTGGCAATGACAGGAAAGGAATGGTACATGTAGTGTGTCTGTGCAAAATGGGAACAAGATGGCATATGCCCAATGTTGCATTTAAGTACCATTGAAGAAAGGAGGACGTTTCACAACGTTGCAAATAAGTACCTTTGAAGAAAGTAGGACAGGTCACAATGTTGCATTTAAGTACCATTGAAGAAAGTAGGACGGGTCACCGCTTTACATGCAAAAACAGAGATTTGAAACTGTATATGTTAGTTCCTAAATGTAATAATGACCCATATTTTGGAAATTGATATGCATTTACATAAAGCTTAATGAAGTCAGTTACAAATGTATTTTTTTAAGAATTGATCCTGAAAGCTTGGACTGTTCTAAGCAAAAGCTTGATACCGCGCTTTAGAACGGTCAGGAGCTGAATGTGTGACTCTGTGGCGCAACGGTAGCGCGTCTGACTCCAAATCAGAAGGTTGTGTGTTCAAATCACATCAGGGTCATTTAGTTTGTTGCCTAAACCTGTGCTAGGAAGTGATGCTGGCAAAGACAGGGAACCGTTCCTGTCTCAGCAGTGGACAAACCTTCCCTTGCAGCGTGCTTACATGTGATCTACACAGTGTTGTTGCCTTTGTGGCGCGGTGACAAGTGGCCTAATTGAATGATGAATGTTCCTTTATTATGCTCTAATTGAGCTACAGGCCCTTTGATTGGCTCATGCTGATGGACTATGGCTTTGTCTGATTGGTCGTTAGGAAAATGGTGTTGTTTGGGATGTGTGAGCACCGTTCTCCATCTGTTCTCTCACCACACTCATACACACACGCACGCCTACCAAATACGAATTAGTCATATATTTTGGTCTTTGATGCTTTGCTGGGGTTTTTTTTAACCCCTTCTCTCTCACAAAGCATCATCTGGTGCAAGTCTATGTGCCCACACACACACACACACACACATACGCACCGAAGCATATGGACACAAACACACACACACACAGCAGTGGGTGTCTTATAGCGGCCCTGACCTGACAAGAGGCCGATGAAGATTAATGTGTCCTCTCTGAGTGACAGGCGGGGGATTGAAG
This sequence comes from Oostethus manadensis, assembly GCA_024372805.1. Lineage (NCBI taxonomy): Eukaryota > Metazoa > Chordata > Actinopteri > Syngnathiformes > Syngnathidae > Oostethus > Oostethus manadensis. Next base: position 1,962,693 of record QODF01000161.1, read on the forward strand.
GGCAGAGGACCTCGTTAATCAAGAGGCTGACAGGTGCCATTCAGGGCGCCGTACCGACAATCGACACACACACACACACGCTCAGCAGTATCCATTAGGTCCCAAGGCCTTGCTAAAGCTGTCACTATCACAACACTCTTACCCATGCTAACCTACTATAGATCCACTTCAATGCCGCTTTGAGCCACATTCCCACTAAAATGGGGCAGTGCCGTTTATCTCGCCACGGTAGGGTTAGGAATATTACACCTTTGCTATAACATAATGAAAACAGAAAAACTCTTTTTGACAATGATCGCGATTGACAAAAACACTGTAACATGCATACAAGGCCAGTAGGTAGCAACATGACTTTTGCTGTCCTAATGATCTCTGAAAAGGTCATTTTGAGTAACTTTGCTTTGAAAAGAAAACAGCACAGTGGTTCACCATTGCCGATTTGCATGCACACCCTGATTTCTGGAGTTAAAGCAGGAGTGTCCAAAGTGCGGCCCGGGTGTCATTTATGAACCGCGGCTGTTTTTTTATTGGCTCTAAAAAAAAAAGTAGTAATTTTTCACAAATAAAAAATAAATATTAAAATAGAAAAGTCATAATATTTTAAAAAATTATCAAGTTGAATGTAGTATGACGTACAAACCAAACAAAACAAAAGTTGCACTTTTGGGAAAATTTGATTGGATAAAAATAAATGTAAATTCTACCCTCCATTCCTAGTCATTTTTACCAAAGACCAAGTTGCTAGAGATCCGTAAAGTCTCCGGATTATTTCAAAACAACGGAGAGAAAAACTGTTTGTGTGGTAATGTTCATTTTACTGTCAATCAAAAAGGGATTCCGCCTCAGACAGACCATCCAGTCATCGTGCAGAAGCCGAGCGTCTGGGCCAGCCCACTGCACCAAAGACCCACAGTGACGCTCAGTGTCCAATGGGCGGGACAAAGCCCAGCATTAACCAATAACGTCCAGTTTTGCGGTGTGGAACAACCCGCTCTATGCCTTTCATTGAAGTCAATGGATGCTTAGCAAAAAAAAGTGACTTGATTAAATCGCAGTGACTCTGCGGAATGAACGAGAAGGAAGTGGTGTCATTTACCTGTGATAAGAAGAACAAAAGATGAAAGTATCCTAGCGCAGTAGATATTTTTCTAC
>QODF01000161.1:1965052-2007721 GCA_024372805.1 Oostethus manadensis
AAAATTCCTTTGTAAAGTTATGAAATTAGAGGTTATTAGACTATGGGAAACAAGCAACAACAGTGAAAAAATTTGCCTTTTTTTTTAGAAACTTAGGTTGCTGAAAAGATGATAAAGTTACCAGATTAAATGGAAATATATATTTGTAATCTTACAAGAAAAAAGTCAAAATATGCATGTCTAAAATATTATTGCGATAAGTGATTGGCCAAAAAGACCCTGTGGCGCAATGTTAGCGCATCTGACTCCAGATCAAAAGGTTGCGTGTTCGAGTCACGTCAGGGTCACCAATCTGTAAGAGTGCTATGTCAAGATATGATGAGAAAATGATACTTTTTGAAAATTCCTTTGTAAAGTTTTGAAATTAGAGGTTATTAGACTCTGGGAAACAAGCAACAACGCTGAAAAAAATTGCCTTTTTTTTTTAGAAACTTAGGTTGCTGAAAAGATGATAAAGTTACCAGATTAAATGGAAATATGTATTTGTAATCTTACAAGAAAAAAGTCAAAATATACACATGAAAAGTTATTATTCCATCAGGTGGTTGGCCAAAAAGTCCCTGTGGCGCAACGATTGCGCATCTGGCTTTAATCAGAAGGTTACGTGTTCGAGTCACGTCAGGGTCACCAACCCGAAGGAGTGCTATGTCAAGATATGATGAGGATTTGATACTTTGTGGGAGGTCTGTTATGAAATTATAGCTCATTAAATTATGAGAAACCAGCAACAATAGTGAAAAAAATTGCTTTTTTTTTTTAGAAACTTAGGTTGCTGAAAAGATGATAAAGTTACCAGATTAAATGGATATATATTTGTAATCTTACAAGAAAAAAGTCAAAATATGCACATATAAAATATTATTGCAATAAGTATTTGGCCAAAAAGACCCTGTGACGCAACGTTAGGGCATCTGACTCCAGATCAGAAGGTTACGTGTTCGAGTCACGTCAGGGTCACCAACCTGTAAGAGTGCTATGTCAAGATATGATGAGAAAAATACTTTTTGAAAATTCCTTTGTAAAGTTATGAAATTAGAGGTTATTAAACTATGGGAAACAAGCAACAACAGTGAAAAAAGTGCCTTTTTTTTTACAAACTTAGGTTGCTGAAAAGATTATAAAGTTACCAGATTACATGGAAATATATTTTTGTAATCTTACAAGAAAAAAGTCAAAATATGCACATATAAAATATTGCAATAAGTGATTGGCCAAAAAGACCCTGTGGCGCAATGGTTGCACATCTGGCTCCAGATTAGAAGGTTACGTGTTCGAGTCACGTCAGGGTCACCAAATTGTATGAGTGTGATGTTAAGATATGATGAGAAGTTGATACTTTATGCAAATTCTGTTGTAAAGTTATTAAATTAGAGGTCATTAAATAATGAGAAACAAGCAACAACAGTGAAAAAAATTGCCTTTTTTTTTTAAATTTAGGTTGCGGAAAAGATTTTAAAATTACCAGAATAAATGGAAAGAAAAAGTTTTAATCTTACAAAAAAAGTCAAGATATCAACATAAAAAGGTAGTATTCTGATGAGGAGAAAGTCCAAGAAGACGCAATGGTAGCGCATCGAACTCCAGATCAGAAGACTACGTGTTTGAGTCACGTCAGGGTCACCAAAGTGTATGGGTTATTTGATGCGGTATCCAAAGTATTGCCTGTGCGAAAACTCAAAAATATAATTTGACAAAAGAACCAAAACAAAATGGTGCAGAACATCTGCAGGCCCTGTTGTGCTTGTTCTTACGGTGAAATATGAACACTGACCTTAACCAAGTGAGGCCTGCAGTTCTGTAGATTGTTGTGGTGGGGTCTTTAGTGACACGAGTTGTTTTTTGTGCAGCTGTTCCACTGCACAAAAACTAACGTCATCGGTTTGCCTACTGGTGGTATTTGTTGCCTTTGTATTGGTCCTGTCCTTGACTGTCTTTGCAGAGAGAGGCATTTCGTTCATTTTTTGAATAATTTCATGTTTCTTTCACAATTCACATAATAGATGCTCTGATAATTTTATGAACAATTCTTTCATGTATTCTCCATCTGTGAATGACTTCCAACCTCTGTACTCCATATCTCTACTGCAGCTAAATTTGGAGCATTCATCCACTTCTTGAAAGTATGTTTCAACTTTCCTTCGTATTTCCCAAACCGCTCTCTTACGGTCATTTGCAGTTGGGTACTTTTCAGAAAAGATGTTGGCTTGTACCTGAATCCCTTGTTTATCATAGTTAATTGGTTCCAGACCTAACTGTGATAAGTGAAGTTTCCGCCAAGCAGGGTGCTCTTGGTGTGAAGTTGGCCCTAATGCACTACAGTTGACCAAGTGCATGAATGAAAATGGGAAAAATGCTTGTGAGAAGTCACAAACAAAAAATCTGACAGATGAAAGGCGCAGATAACACCACAGCATAGTAATGTGGAACTTTTATTTAGTTTAGCATGAAAAACATCCCTTATATATTCAGTGAACATGTAACTGTAAATATATCGTATATGTATAAATATTTTTTCCAATAAATAATAAATTAACACAGTTACTATTTAAAATATTTAAAATTAATTTAAGGCAGTTGTCATCATTGTCAGGTTGTTTTCATGAACTGGAGGGTACAGTGGCGGTCACTCTGGCTTTGCGGGCTTCCCTGTAAAACACACACAATATAAGAATTATGTTGTGTGCTTTGGTCATGGGTGTTTTTGTGACATGTGTGAAATAATTTCAATAAAGGGTCAACGATGAGATGACAAAGTCCTACTCACTCAAGCTCCATGAGCTTCCTAATGGCCCAGTCCTGTTTCCAGTGACTGCACACCTCTCCCTTAGTGGTCTCAAATCTGGGTGGGAGATTTTTAAAAATTACTCACATTCCAGTTTTTTCATTTTCAAGAATTGAAGGTTCTTGGGTTCTTACATGATGGCACGAACACAGGGAAGGTTCTTCCTCTGGATCCTGTAGCCAATGATTGGAGCGCTGATCTCCTCAACGCTGCTCTTAGTGCAGCACGCGGTTACCTTTATTCCTGTTCCCATGAATATGCAGAACAAATTATGAGAGCTTGTACGACCTACAATTTTGTCCAATTCAGCGTGAGCGAGTAAGATGGTTAACTTACCAGGTGCTGCAGCAACCAATGCCAGGTAGCCCATGAATAGAGCCAAACAAGCCAGTCTTGTGGTACACACCTGCATGGTTCTTGTCTGTGATGTTCCAGATGGTCTTGGAAAAAGCTGGCTGTATGATTTGCTAGATGGAAAAGGCTGATCTTTTCCAGCCAGACCTCCAGGTTTTATAGTAGAAAAAAGAGGAACCAAACTGACCGGAGGCGTCATCTGTGTGTATGTTGGGAGGGGACACAGTTAGATGACATACTCCTTTCCTGACATTTCATCAGGACATTCGCAAAAATGAATCAAACAAAGTCCATACACATTCATGTTGAGAAAATCTGGATCAGAAAAAAGATAATAATGCTAATTTTTGACTAACAGTGTCAGGGAGATATTCATTTGACCCAACAGCATGTGGTTGTGGTTTGCCGGGCTTTGCTGTACTCAGAGTGCTTTCTAATGAAGTTGCACAAAATGACAATATCCCCATGTATCAATCATGTATATACTACTATGTGCGGATCGATACTAAATGTACCAGCTCTTCATGATCAAAAGTCAATTTTGAAATCTGGATAGTGATAAGTTTGATACTTGTGATGTTGATATTGATGTTGATACGTGTGATATTGTCCCTTGATTTTTCTGATGTTGTATATTAGCTTGGCTATATTGTGAATCACCCCACTACACCAATATACTTCACGGTTTCATCTAAATCAATAAATTACTATGATGTCTTTCTTTATGATATGATTTGAAATACTGTACACTATGTTTTAAAATTGACCAGACACATTAGATGAATTTGCACATAGTACTGACTTGGTATCACCGATACCACCCTGAATTTAATCTAGTATCGAATCAGAAATAAAATCAACAGTATCGCACATCACTGGAGTGCACACACCACAGCGGTCTTTACTTCTCTAAACACACAAAAATGCGAGTGATGTCGTGCTTCTGCGCATGCACGTCACATTCCAGGCAAACAAACAAAATATCAATATTTTGATATAAAATAACAAAATACCTAAATACCAAATGACCTAAATAACAAAATAATAATATTTAAACAAAATATCCGAATTCTGAATCCTACCCTGCAGTGTGAACGTAGCCCTAGACTGCAACGTAAATTGAGTTTTGGTATAAGTCGGGTTTTCCCTATGTCCTTAGCAAATAACATGACTTAACTACTATTAAGAAGAGAAAAAGCAAAGTAGCAAGGCTGGCGTTTCAGGTGGCTGATAATGTTTGATGTGTTGAAGGTTGAAGTTTTGTTAAAACTTAAACAGTTAACTAAAAAGAACAAAAGTGATGTTGTCCTTCCTCTCAGTGTAGCGACGCGGCTGTGGCCACCCCATTCCGCCAACGTATCCATCTGCCTACGTATTGCTCAGTTGTGCACAAGTAGATGTCTTCTTTCTTTTTTTTGTACAAAACTCAAAATTAATGGCGTGGAACGCCATAAACCGAGGACCTTCATATCGGTACAATATTTCTAGAAAAGTTTAGAAATTCTCCTGAACACCAACATATATAAGATAATGCCATATGAAGGACATTACAAAACCCTAGTAAAGCAAGTTTTAATGGATTACCTTGTGTTTCTTTTGTGTTTTGCGGCTCTTTTGTCCTGCACACGAGAAGAAAAATGGCACAGGAAGTCACACGAGTAAGGTTGAATCCCATTCAAAGCAGTAATACTCCATCGTTGTCATCATGTTTCTCTCCGTCAATGGACCATATGGTTTTCTTTACATTTTCGTATTTAATTTAATCAGTGGTTAACTTATTTTTACACTTGTATGTTACTAGTCCATATAACGATGACATAAAAGGATATGCGTATTAGCAAGATTATATCAAAAAGTAATGGATTCATGTATTTTACATGCATTTCACTTTACAAATAGAAAGTAGTGATCTAGATCCATCTCTTTGGAAGTACTGACTCACTGACTTACTGGTGGACAGCAGTCTGTCCAATTGTGAAATAGAGGTTGCGCCCTTGAAATAAAAAGTGGATATCTTGCTGATTTCATCAGAACCGCATCATGTGCTTATCACTTCTCCATGTGTCATATTCCTTCGTATCAAACAGAAAAGAGGAAGGAAGGAGATCCTGAGGCTTTCCACCGCAAACGTTTCCAAACATCCGCCAGCCAAATTTGGTCAGCAAGTCCAACAAGCTGTCACATGAGTTAAAATGTTTATTGATTGCATTGATCAATAAAATAACTTTTTCATCTTCAATAAAATTTTCTATCAAATTGTGTTTATCTTGGTGTTCCAATCCCCGCACGGCAACGCAGTGAAAACCTGTCACAGTGAGTGGTGGTTTCTCCTTGTTTTACCTCTGTTAACTGTGATTACCTGCAAGCAAGTACAGCCACCATTGCTAAGTGCAAAAAAGCTTCACAAGGCAAGAATATTGCTGCTAGTAAGAGTGCACCTAAAGCAACCATTAATCAGTTCATTAAAATGTTCAAGGAGGGAGAAGAATTGTTGGGAAGAGGGCTTAAGAGTCCCCAAGAAAGTCCAGCGAGTGTCTGGACGGACTCTGAAAGTTAATTTAGCTGCAGGATTGGGGCACCACCAGTGCAGCACTTCCTCAGGAATGGTAGTAGGCAGATTTGAGTGCATCTGCTCAGAGTTTTGGAGGATGACCTTTTGTCAAGAAGGTCACAGAGGATCTACTTCTTTCTAGGAAAAAAAAAATCAGGGACAAATGCAAAAAATACTCCTAAAGACCGGGGTAAAAAACATTTTCTCTTCTGAATTCCCTTACTGATTGTTTAGGGCATCCAGAAAAAACCTTGTCCTGAGAAGAAAAAGTCACCACTACCATCAGTCCAGTGTCATTCATCATTCATGTGTGGAGTTGCTTCTCAGCCAAAGGTATGGGCTCACTCACAGTTTTGCCTAAGAACACACCAAAACAACCTCCTAAAAGCAAGTTCTACCAACCATCCAAGAAGTTTGGTGATGAACAAACCCTTTCCTAAAGGCAAAAGTCACTATCTTAGTGGCTTGGAAAACAACATAGTAAGATCTAACAAAAAGATCTTAAAATACCGACGTAGCAAACTTCGGAAACCAATACTTGTGTCATTCAAAAACCTTTGGCCACGACTGTATGTTGCATGTTAAGGAAGACTTTCCTAGAGTTTCTGAATGAAACAACACAAATCCTTGCTAATGAAAAGCAGAAGTGAGAACCACAACGAGGAAGGAAGCATTCAATAGGCCAAGGACACACGTGTGTGAATTTTGCCTTGCCATTGAATGACGATACTTTTCATTGCAAAGGGTGGGCTAGGTAAGATATATTCAAACTGCTGCAGAGAGGCAGGCGGATACTGGCAAAACACTTCATAGATGACTCATTGGATGGCAAACCACAGTATGGGGATATTGCTGACTCATTATAATAGCATCAATCATTAGCAGCTCTGTGTGGTACAGCTATGAAGAAATCTTCTCATGAGCTGTATGGAAAGAATTGACACAAACCGTATTTGATGGGTGGTTTGGGGTGAAAGTAACGCCCATCTCCATATTCTCGTCTGTTTCCGCTTCCTGTAGTGGTCTTAATACTTTGGTATTGACACGACAAAAAAGAAAGAAAAAAAAAGATAGAAAACAATGTAGGAGTAATGGTCACTTTGTATTTTACACTGACAAAACCGAATAATGACTGAATACTGAATACATTCATTCTGAAACAGAACCTAGTGACCTCTGGGGGACTCTGCAAAATACAAAACAAAACTTTTGTCACTTTCCCCTTCTCATGTTGACCATAGTGGAAATTTATTTACGGTCTTGATGATTTTCAAGAAAGCCACAGAGCCGTGCGACTGCACTCATTTCCTCTCATGCAGGAAAGATCAAGCCACCAAAAGGAGGGGGGTTTCAGTGCAACGTAGTTTCTTGCAGGGGTGGGCAAACTTTTTGTTTCGCAGGCCACATTGTGTAAAAATATCTTTTCAAAAGGTCTGACTCTAACTGAATCGATTTTTCCCTTAAGAGGTAATGTAAACCCAATGAAAGCTTGGATCCCTTTTTTCACTTTAAACATCTGAAAGTTACTTTGCATTACTGCATGCTACAGTATATACTGTATGTTATAATGATACCTAGGTCTGTCACAATAACACATTTTGCTGGGGTACATTGGCGGGGGTGAGAGGTGGTGGTGTGAGACAAAATTCAAGACATTTGGCTGTGCCATCAGGGTGGACGCTGGCCCACGGCGGTTGGTGTGTGGGGTGGCCTGATCCCCTGGAATGTTGGATAAGGCACTTTGCAGAGTCAGGGTTGGGTCCTGGTCCCAGGGGCCTTTGCTCGGCTGCCGTGGGCCATGCAGATGTTTCTGCTTTGGACCCCTTTGGAGCGGATGCGCTGTGACCTCTTGGGAGGGAGGGTTGGGGTGCCCGACATCTCCTCATTGTCTTTGTTTCACTCTGATGCAGTCATTCTGTCGTGTCGTTAACATGAACTGCCGTTGTTGTGTGGATTTGTCGCAGGTATCATCTGAGCTGTCGTTTTTTATGAGGTTCTGTTTTTTTCCCTGTCTTTTTGCCCATTTTGCTCAGCCATTGTTCTGCTTGTTGCTGGTTTTGTGGTTATCACCATGTGGTTATTGTTTATAAGATTGTTGAAATATTTTTGTGAGGTTTTTCTGCATCTTTTCCTTCGTCGTCTATGTATTTATGGAATAAGACACTCAGAATGCACATAAGATAAAATAAGATAGGATACGCTTTTAGTGGTCCGACAAGGGGGAATTCTAGCTTTACAGCAGCAAAAGTACAAGAGCACACAAGAGCAGATTACGAAAGTACACAAGAGCAGTGTAAGTGTAAAAACAAGGTATTATTAACTATACACAAGTTATATACACTAATTACAGCTGTGTACATGTTGAACAAGCCACAGGTTTATTGCACAGTTATTGCACACAAACTTTTTATCATAACTTTTTAAGCCTTGTCTTCCTGGAGCTGCTGTGGTTAGTCCCTATAATTCCTGTAATGACCAAGATATCACTAGAAAGCACGTCTCTTAGGATCATTTTGACAGTTCAAAACCTAATTTTAAAATAGCATTACAAATTATTGCTCTGATACTATAGGTATAAAAACATTTTACATGATGTGGGTGTTTTTGTTGTTTAAAAACAGATATTATACCTGTTACTGATGTTTTGACAATGCTGTCGGTGTTACGAAACGTTGCTGCTCGGCTAGCTCGGCGCGGCATGGCGAGAACCCCGGGGAAGAAGCGAGCAGGACGTCAGGCAGGTAAGTGTGGAAAAAGAGTCTTTTAATAATAAAGCTGCGAGGCAGGAACAAAAACAGGTCCCCGGGAAAGTGAAGCACACACGACATCCAATGACAATAATGGCAAAATGGCAAAAATGCAAAAAGGCAAAAATGACACCACTGACAGTAATGACCAAAAGATGAACAATGACCCGACAAACTGAAGGTGCACACACCTGAACTTAAATAGCAAGAAGATAACGAGAAGCAGGTGTGTGTAATTAAAGGTGAACATGAAACTAGGAAAAACACAGAAACTCTTACCTTAAAACCAAATAACCAAAACTGTCACGCAAACACCGGGATCGTGACAGTCGGTACCTCAAACTTTTCAAAAACACTTGGAAGTAAAAATTACTTAAAGCACACACAGACTAAAGCATTACTTCCTTGGCTTTCATGACGATTGGTTATTTTTCATAACACTTGGTGCATTCCAGTGGTGTGCAGTCAAGCCCAGCAAGGTCTTTTATGCTGGCCTAACCATTACCAGAAGCATAGACCTACATTTTAAACTATTTATTTTATATTAAATTATATTAATTTGTTTCCAGCAGATTATTATTTTCATTTTGTTACATGTGTCTTGACTGTAGTGTATGATGTATATTTGATTTTGTTGTCAGCTTACCATTTCATCTGCACTGTTAGCAATGGGCCTGTTTTTTTTGCCAATCAGACTTCTGATTCACCTCTCAGGGCCAGCTTGCAGGCCCTGAGAGGTCCAAGCATTTTCTGCTTGGATGCAGGAAAACCTTGCACGTAGCTAGTTCTCAAGGGCTAGGAATGGGAGGAGTGCCTGAACCACGTGACGTTTAAAAGGACATCATGAGGTACATTGCCCAGCCACGGCAGCGGCTTCTCCCGCGGCGGGCGACACCTCCAGCTGTACACTCTGGTTCTCCCTACTTCCGTGGACTCACGGTGGCTGCTCACATAGTGTATCTGACATTAATGCGCCTTGCATGGCCACAACAAGGGGCTTCTTCCAGCCTTCATCCTGGTTGTCCCGACATCTGTGGAGGAACTGCGGCTGCTCACATAGCGTATCCGACATTAATACACCTTGCCAGGTCACGACGGCCGGCTGTATCCTGGTCACGACAGAGGTAGCCCAGTATCTTGCAACGGAAGTGCGTGGGCTGCACAAGCCTCGTACGATTCCCACACACGTACGTCCCCAGTGAGTGAAACGTATGACAACCTTGCATGAAGCGCACCTAGCACGCACGGGCCGCACGCCTCACTCACAATCTAAGAGCTACTAATGCGAGTGGCAAGCACATGGTTGCCACAAATTCAGTAGCTCCATAAGTATGACACACTTGCAACTCCACTGATACCCTACTTCCTCTACGTGTTGGCCAAGGGCAGCTAATTTCCCAAAAATTGTGGCGCCCATGCTTGTGGTATCGCATACGTAGGGATTTAAGGGTCGGTCAATGTGTTGGAGTTGCCCTCTCTCTAAATGCCTGTATGGTGCATCGCATCATGGCGTCTGGCGAGAAAGAATCTGGCCCACTGTAGGCCCAGGTACCAAATGCAATGCCACTGTTGCATTGTAATTACAAAAGATTGAGCATTGACGTGAAGCCCCTGCAATAGAAAAGTAGGCCACTGTCATGAGTGAAAAGAAGGTCAAGGGTTGTGTTGGTTTTTTCTGTGGGAGGAATATGGTTTTCATTATTTCCAAGTGTTTGTGCAACTGTTGCTTGACTTGCAAGTGACACAAATTCCTGAGTTGTTTGTGGGCTTTAAAAGGCCCGCAGCGCAAACATCCACTTCACACCTGATTAGGTCCGACACGTGCAATGGCGGCTGTAAACCTGGTTTCCCTTTTTCTGCTGGCTGTCATGGTGCCCAGCGCTGTAGCTCGAGGTAAGTGCCATGTCAGTTTGGGCACTTTTGTTGATATGATGTGTTATTTTGTGCTATGTCGGGGCCTTTTAACAGGAAGGCTAGCGGATTGTTGTCGCAAAATCAAGGACACGCAAATCCGTCGAGACCTGCTGACTAAGTACTACGTTCAACGGCCGCCGTCTTGTTCTCTGCATGCTGTGGTGTAAGTCACATTTCTTTTATGCTGCAACTGTTTCATTCCATTATCACAACAAATTAGATTCCAGGATTGAATCATAACTAAGCATCTTAAATGCTTGCATGCAATTCACCCCAGCAAACAAAATCCAGAGTCACATGGCCACACAAGCTAACGACATTATGGAACATTTCAAATAAATTGTGGATACGTGTTAGAGCATTACTTTCACAACATTATTACTAAACTAGAAGAACCAGACTGCCACCAAGGCACAAAAATCCCTAAATTGGGTCTGTACCTTTGTTAACGTGGTTAATTCTTTCCAGACCAGACTGATTGGTGAATTTATGCTAAGTTGGATTCCTTAAGTATAAATGAAACATTTTCATAGTTAGAGCAAAAAACTGTTTTTAACCTTCTAAATACAATTTTTAACATTATTAGAGCTCTCCAGACGTTTAATAACAACCCTATAGTCACCTTTACAATCGTATTACACAATATAGTAGACAGAATAAGAGAAAATAAGGCATTTAAGACATATAGAAGACTCCTACTTAAGTGTGTTGCTGTAATTCAATTTCAGTGCTTGGGTAGCTTAATGGAGGGCGGGACAGTAGTAGTAGTAGTGGTTAAGAATTATGATTGTTGTAAAATAATTCAAACCTGCAATAAAAGCCTGTGTTTCCGTCGATAAAGTCATGTGCTTACCGAACATGACAGTAACATTACTGACACTTAGTGACCAGTGTAGAATACTACATATCATCCCAGCTTCTTTCAATGCCTTATGTGATTTTGTTCATTTAAACATTTGTATGCTTCAAAAAGGTTAATTTAGGCAAAACAATACAAGAACTGCTAAAGTATGGATATTTCTGACCAATAATAGGCTATATTAAACCACTAAACACCATTGTTTATTAATTATTATATTTTTGAATAAAGCTATAGAGTGTGCGTGAGTATTGTTATCAATCCAGGCATTCAACGAAAATTTAAGTACAGTAAATAGATAGAAATTGAATAAATAAACAGAGAATACAAATGTCAATACACTGTTACTTTAAAAGCCAAACACAATCCATTACAAAACACCATTCAAATTTTCACTGCTGACATTAGCCAGCCTTTAGTGACGGGTGACAGAGGTATAGTGTTTAAGGAACGGTTGCTGAAACTGACATACAAGTGTACAAAAAAGTTACAAATTACAAAGTTACAAAGTCAAAAGCCACTGTATCCTAGACCTTAAATCTAGTAAGACAGAGACAGATGAAAGATTACACACATGAAATAATTAACTATTTTATTTTATTACGAAGACCCGTATGAAAAAAAACAAGAGGAGTGACCGCATCTCGCCTGGACGTGAGATACCGGGGCCTCACCCTGGAGCCAGGCCTGGGGGAGGGACTCGCAGGCGAGCGCCTGGTGGTCAGGTCTTCACCCGTGGGACCTGGCCGGGCCTAGCCCGAAGAAGCCGCACGGGAACTCCCACCCGCAGACCCACCACCTGCAGGGGCAAGCATAAGGGTCCGGTGCTGTGTGATTTGGGCAGTGGTCGAGGGCGGGTGTCCGGGCGACCTGGGCTTCGGCGACCAAATCTGGTTCTTGGGACATGGAATGTCACTTCTCTGGTGGGGAAGGAGCCCGAGCTTGTGGAAGAGGCGGAGAGATTCCGACTAGATATAGTCGGACTCACCTCAACCCACAGTTTAGGCTCTGGAACCAAATTCCTTGAGAGGGGCTGGACCTTGTTCTTCTCTGGAGTTGCCGCTGGGGAGAGGCGGCGAGCTGGTGTGGGCTTATTGTTAGCCCCCCGGCTTGGTGCCTCTGTGTTGGAGTCATCCCCAGTAAACGAGAGGGTTACTTCCCTACGCCTTAGGGCTGGGGAAAGGGTCCTGACTGTGGTTTGTGCGTATGCGCCGAACGGCAGTTCAGAGTACCCAGCCTTCTTGGAGTCTATCAGAGGGGTGCTGGAGAGCACCCCGGCTGGTGACTCCATAGTTCTACTGGGAGACTTCAACGCCCATGTGGGCAATGACAGTGTGACTTGGAGGGGCGTGGTTGGGAGGAACGGCCTCCCTGACCTGAACCCGTGCGGTGTGTTGTTGCTGGACTTCTGTGCGAATTACAGTTTGTCCATAACAAACACCATGTTCGAACATAAGGATGTCCATAAGTGCACTTGGCACCAGGACACCCTAGGTCGCAGGTCTATGATCGACTTTGTGGTCGTATCATCAGACCTGCGTCCGCATGTTCTGGACACGCGGGTGAAGAGAGGGGCTGAGCTGTCAACTGACCACCACCTGGTGATGAGTTGGATTAGATGGCGGGGAAGGATGCCGGACAGACCTGGCAGACCCAAACGCGTAGTGAGGGTGTGCTGGGAACGTCTGGCAGAATCTCCCGTTCGTCGAGTCTTCAACTCTCATCTCCGGCAGAGCTTCGCCTGCATCTCGAGGGAGGACCGGGATATTGAGTCCGAATGGGCCGTATTCCGTGCCTCTATTGCTGAGGCAGCCAGTTGTGGTTGCGGCCGCAAGGTGGTCGGTGCCAGTCGTGGTGGCAAGCCCCGAACCCGATGGTGGACACCGGGGGTTAGGGCTGCCGTCAAGCTGAAAAAGGAGTCCTATCGAGCATGGATGGCTTGCGGGACTCCCGAAGCAGCTGACAGGTACCGGCAGGCCAAGCGGCACGCGGCTTCAGCGGTGGTCGAGGCAAAAACTCGGGTGTGGGAGGAGTTCGGTGAGGCTATGGAGCACGACTTTCGGTCGGCCTCGAAGAGGTTCTGGCAAACCGTCCGACACCTCAGAAAGGGGAAGCAGCCCCCAGTTCACACTGTTTACAGTGCGGACGGGGGCTTGCTGACCACGACTGTGGATATAGTTGGTCGGTGGAAGGAATACTTCGAGGCCCTTCTCAATCCCACTGACATGCCTTCCATAGAGGAAGCAGAGTCTGAGGATACGTACGTGGACAGTTCTATCACCGTGGCTGAGGTAATTGGGGTAGTCAAATCACTCCCCAGTGGCAAGGCTCCGGGGGTAGACGAGTTCCGCTCAGAATTTCTCAAGGCTCTGGATGTTGGAGGACTGTGTTGGTTGACACGCCTCTACAACATTGCATGGAAGTCAGGAACAGTACCTCTGGACTGGCAGACCGGGGTGGTGGTCCCCATTTTTAAAAAGGGTGACCGGAGGGTGTGTTCCAACTATAGGGGGATCACACTCCTCAGCCTTCCTGGGAAAGTCTACTCCAGGGTGCTGGAGAGAAGGGTACGACCGTTAGTCGAACCTCGGTTAGAGGAGCTGCAATGTGGTTTTCGTCCCGGTCGCGGAACACTGGACCAGCTCTACACCCTTGCAAGGGTACTCGAGGGTATGTGGGAGTTTGCCCAACCAGTCTACATGTGCTTTGTAGACCTGGAAAAGGCATTCGACCGTGTCCCTCGTGGTGTCCTGTGGGGGGTGCTCCGGGAGTACGGGATTGATGGTCCGCTTCTACGTGCCATTCGGTCCTTGTACAATCGAAGCAGGAGCCTGGTTCGCATTGCCAGCAGTAAGTCGAGCTTGTTTCCGGTGAACGTTGGCCTCCGCCAAGGCTGCCCTTTGTCACCGATTCTGTTCATAATCTTCATGGACAGAATTTCTAGGCGCAGTCAAGGTGTTGAGGGAGTCCAGCTTGGTGACCTTAGGATCTCGTCTCTGCTATTTGCAGACGATGTGGTCCTTATGGCCTCATCAGGCTGTGACCTTCAGCGTTTACTGGAGCGGTTTGCAGCTGAGTGTGAAGCTTCTGGGATGAGACTCAGCACCTCCAAATCCGAGGCCATGGTTCTCAGTCGGAAACGGGTGGACTGTACCCTCCGGGTTGGGAGTGAGGTCTTGCCTCAGGTGGAGGAGTTCAAGTATCTCGGGTTCTTGTTCACGAGTGAGGGAAGGTTGGAGCGTGAGATCGACAGACGGATCGGTGCAGCATCTGCAGTAATGCGGTCGCTGTACCGGACCGTCGTGGTGAAGAGAGAGCTGAGCCGGAAGGCAAAGCTCTCTGTTTACCGATCGATCTACGTTCCCACCCTCACCTATGGTCATGAGTTATGGGTCATGACCGAAAGAATGAGATCGCGGATACAAGCGGCGGAAATGAGTTTCCTTCGTAGGGTGGCTGGACTCACCCTAAGAGATAGGGTGAGGAGCTCGGCCATCCGGGAGGAGCTCAGAGTAGAGCCGCTGCTCCTTCACATCGAGAGGAGCCAGTTGAGGTGGCTCGGGCATCTAGTCCGGATGCCTCCCGGGCGCCTCCCTGGTGAGGTGTTTCGGGCATGCCCAGTCGGGAGAAGGCCCCCGGGAAGACCTAGGACACGCTGGAGGGACTATGTCTCACAGCTGGCCTGGGAACGCCTTGGTGTCCTCCCGATGGAGCTGGAAGAGGTCGCTGGGGACCGGGAAGTCTAGACTTCCCTACTGAAGCTGCTGCCCCCGCGACCCGGACCCGGATAAGCGGTGGAAAATTGATGGATGGATGGATTTAATTATGTCGCTTTAGCCATTTTGTACTGACCAGCCAGGACACACACACAGGATTCTGTAGCGGCCGATACCCGCATCAAGATGAAACTCAACTCTGAATCCGTGATTTCCGTCACTTTCTGTCCTCCTTCCCTCCACGCCACTTCCCTAGGGAACAAATTGATTGCAACGAACATGAGCACAAGTCTTTTTTATTTTTTAAATGGCTTCTTTACTTACTTTATACCTGTTGTATTGGTTAATATGAGTGTAAAGGTGACTATGGGGGTGCTAATTCATGTCTAGAGGGCTCTAATGTTAAATATCATATTTAAAAGGTCAGAAAGGTATTGTCTATGCGCAATATAAACGCGGGATTACTGATTAGAATTTAGACCCAAATTTTTGTATTTTATTGCTAACAATCAAAAAACAACGAAGCATTTGCTTTTTGGAAAGCTAGAACATGAAGCATTTTAAGATGTTTTTCTACTAATAATGGTTTGCTAAATTCTTCTAACTTTAAATTCTGTCACCAATGTATTTTAGACGAACATAAAGTAGAACCAAAACTACACTTTTTGCATTTTTGTTCAATCTATCAGTTATTCCTCCATAATATGTCAGTCATTGAGTGTTCTGTGATTTTTGGCAGTTTCAGCACAGTGCAAGGCAAGAGAATCTGCGCTCACCCTGACAAGTTGTGGACACAGACCACCATGGCATACCTCGATGGAAAGAACTGTTGTGTCCCTCATCGCCTGTAGTAATCGTCATATTTTCTACAAAAACTGCATAAAGCATTGGTTAAATATGTTTAAATATGTAACTCCCTCTTGCTCTTACTTTAGATATTCGTTTAGAGAATGATCCTAAATGAAGTTGCTTGGTTTACTTAACAAATGATGTTTTTATCTTAATTGTTCCTACTTATTTTATCTTCTCATGTTTTTTTATCTCGGTGGCTGGTGAGTGAACTTCAAGCCTATATGATGGCTGCTTTCTACTACTTCTCTGGTAGTTCACAAAAATAAACGTATCCATATATATTTGAAGAAAAATTGTGTCTCAGCTTTGTGGTATACTTTGTCTTTTTTACTCATCTTTACTGCATTTTTTTTGTCATTTTCAAACTATTTCAACTTTTTTCTTGCAAATGTTTTTCTTGTCATTATGGCTTTATTCCCATAATAATCCTGAGGTCTACTATACTGGGTAATACAAGTGTAAATAAGACTATATGGGTGTTATTTCATTTTTAGAGACCTTTTAATAATGTAAACACTTCAATCTAATTTCCATCCTTCCATCCATCCATTTTCCACCACTTATCCGGGTCCGGGTCGCGGGGGCAGCAGCTTCAGTAGGGAAGTCCAGACTTCCCGGTCCCCAGCGACCTCTTCCAGCTCCATCGGGAGGACACCAAGGTGTTCCCAGGCCAGCTGTGAGACATAGTCCCTCCAGCGTGTCCTAGGTCTTCCCGGGGGCCTTCTCTCGACTGGGCATGCCCGAAACACCTCACCAGGGAGGCGCCCGGGAGGCATCCGGACTAGATGCCCGAGCCACCTCAACTGGCTCCTCTCGATGTGAAGGAGCAGCGGCTCTACTCTGAGCTCCTCCCGGATGGCCGAGCTCCTCACCCTATCTCTTAGGGTGAGTCCAGCCACCCTACGAAGGAAACTCATTTCCGCCGCTTGTATCCGCGATCTCATTCTTTCGGTCATGACCCATAACTCATGACCATAGGTGAGGGTGGGAACGTAGATCGATCGGTAAACAGAGAGCTTTGCCTTCCGGCTCAGCTCTCTCTTCACCACGACGGTCCGGTACAGCGACCGCATTACTGCAGATGCTGCACCGATCCGTCTGTCGATCTCACGCTCCAACCTTCCCTCACTCGTGAACAAGAACCCGAGATACTTGAACTCCTCCACCTGAGGCAAGACCTCACTCCCAACCCGGAGGGTACAGTCCACCCGTTTCCGACTGAGAACCATGGCCTCGGATTTGGAGGTGCTGAGTCTCATCCCAGAAGCTTCACACTCAGCTGCAAACCGCTCCAGTAAACGCTGAAGGTCACAGCCTGATGAGGCCATAAGGACCACATCGTCTGCAAATAGCAGAGACGAGATCCTAAGGTCACCAAGCTGGACTCCCTCAACACCTTGACTGCGCCTAGAAATTCTGTCCATGAAGATTATGAACAGAATCGGTGACAAAGGGCAGCCTTGGCGGAGGCCAACGTTCACCGGAAACAAGCTCGACTTACTGCTGGCAATGCGAACCAGGCTCCTGCTTCGATTGTACAAGGACCGAATGGCACGTAGAAGCGGACCATCAATCCCGTACTCCCGGAGCACCCCCCACAGGACACCACGAGGGACACGGTCGAATGCCTTTTCCAGGTCTACAAAGCACATGTAGACTGGTTGGGCAAACTCCCACATACCCTCGAGTACCCTTGCAAGGGTGTAGAGCTGGTCCAGTGTTCCGCGACCGGGACGAAAACCACATTGCAGCTCCTCTAACCGAGGTTCGACTAACGGTCGTACCCTTCTCTCCAGCACCCTGGAGTAGACTTTCCCAGGAAGGCTGAGGAGTGTGATCCCCCTATAGTTGGAACACACCCTCCGGTCACCCTTTTTAAAAATGGGGACCACCACCCCAGTCTGCCAGTCCAGAGGTACTGTTCCTGACTTCCATGCAATGTTGTAGAGGCGTGTCAACCAACACAGTCCTCCAACATCCAGAGCCTTGAGAAATTCTGAGCGGAACTCGTCTACCTATTATTTTTTTATCTAATTTCCATTTATTAAAAAATAATCCTATTTTGCTAAAAAAATTCACTTATCACAGTCGGGTCTGGAACCAATTAACTGTGATAAACAAGGAATTACTCATTATAAATTTGCTTTAATAAGCATACATATGTTCCTAAACAGTGTTTCACGTAAGTGAGTACACCCCTCAACTATTTTTACTGCAGTGCATCAGCGAGAATACGAGAAATGGATCTTGGCTCTACTTTAGAGTAGTCACTATCATTCCTATAGAGGTATCCCTGAAGTGTATTTGCATTTTTTAGGCATCCTCCACATAAATGATATTTATTTTGAACAGTTGCTCTTTTATTTGTTTCTTGCATTAAGGCTAAGATAATATATTTTGTCTTTGCCTTAACATAGTGGAGATGTACTTTGTCAAATCAAGCCTGTTATTTTTGTACATTTTTGTATACTGTTGAAGCTAATTTTCTCAGTCTTCCCATTCTTTATATTCTTAATTAATAATTATTCTTAAACACATTTCCCTATTATAATTACACAGAGAAAATCTATTTTTATTGGAACATTCACTTTCCCCTGCAAAAACGCACCCCACAGTAACTCCTATCGTGATTTTTGGGTCGGAAATCAGACATTGAGGGATGACTGGTAAATTGCTGTCAGTGTGCTCTGATATTGAGTTGAATATAAAAACAAAGCATATTTTCTTTGATTTGTTGAATTCCTGTGCTTTTGGGGGGTTAAGGTTACTGATAACAGATTTGTGAAATCAGAAGCTGATGCAAAGTTACTGAAAAAAATTCAGCGTTAAAACATTTGTTGCAACTTTGTGAAAAAGCCTCCTCGGAATTAGGCAAGAAAATAAACAGCAAAATCCCGGAGTGTCTGCATTGGGGACGATGGTATGCAAAGTAAGTGTTGAAGTTTGCAATGCGCTAAAAACTTTTCAACAAGGTTGGAAAGCAGCTAACGTCTGGAGGAGATACCTAAAGGAAAGACGTTAAAAGTAAAAAGTCACCATCAGTATCTTTTGAGGTCTTATTTGTATTTCTCTTGACTCTTAGGACGCATCATTATTATTTTACTTCATGACTCACTAGATGAGATTCAGATGTTCCTGTTACGTGCAGACAAGTACTGGACCCCCAGATGCGGAGACACTGTGTTTGATAAAATAGGTCAATGTCCAACACAAAGGTGGTGGTGCAAAGAGTACAAAAGTAGAACAAAAGTAGAACAAAAGTAGAATGTGGTAAACAACTGGGCTCACCTGAGGAGAGGCAGGAGCTAACTAAAAATGTAGCAATGCAGCATCTCCCAGCTGCAGTCCATCAGCTTAAGTAGTGCTTGCTCCTCCCAGCTCAGGTGTGCCCAGTTGCCCCGCCTCAAGTTGGTAACAGGACTCCTGGAGAGAAAGAAAAACACACAGCGAGAAGACAAAGGCAGACAAAGTAACGACGTAGGATGGGCCAGTTCCACCTCCCATCGCTGGGAAAAATGCGAGTCAGAGAGGGTTTCAGGCTGAGCAGAAGGAGGTTTTGGGGGGCTTCCAATTTCCACTTTCCATCACTGCGATAACAAAGTAAAATCAAAGGTTTTTTTATGTTGTGTAGTCAGAGAGAGAACGTACAGTTCCGCCTCAGTGGAGTATTTAGGAGGTGAGATTGCGCTATATTTAGACTGATGCACATTTGACACCCCCCACCCACTGCTTGAATACCTAAGGGAATGTTCCATGACATTTGTGGACACAAAGTCATAGAAAATTCAACCTTTCCAGCTGCTGAGTCTCTATTAAGTCATCTGGTGACACCCCCCCACCAGAACATGTCCCACATTTTGAAAACCACGTGTAGTATAGAATAACACAAGGTTATCATGACATCAGCACCCCATCTCCTAGTATTGACTTTTCATAAAAAAAAGTGCCTGTGCAGCACAACGTCAAACAATCGGCAAATCATCTATAGTTGGGGTGCACCATAATTATCAGACCAATAATTATCGGGCCAATATCTGGGAATAATGATGTCATACCGATAAATCCGATCCATTAAAAGACCTCTGTGGCGTCACACCGGCTGCTCAGAGTGTGTGCCCCAATATAGTGCACCTTCCTGGGTCACACCAGGTGCCTCCTCCTGCTCCAGGTGTACACAAACTATACAGGTAAATCTAAACTTACAAAAGTAGATACAAAACGTTATCATAGCAGAAAGCTATCGATATTGGTTTGGCAAAAAATAATATTGCCGCATGGTGGCTGAGTGGTTAGCACATTGCCCACACAGTCAGGAGATCTGGAAGACCTGGGTTCAAATCTCCGTTGGGCATCTCTGTGTGGAGTTTGCATGTTCTCCCAGTGCGTGTGTGGGTTTTCTCCGGGTACTCCGGTTTCCTCCCACATTCCAAAAACATGCATGTTAGGTTAATTGGCGACTCTAAATTGTCCATCGGTATGAATGTGAGTGTGACTGGTTGTTTGTCTATATGTGCCCTGCGATTGACTGGCGACCAGTCCAGGGTGTACCCCGCCTCTCGCCCAAAGCCAGCTGGGATAGGCTCCAGCATCCCCGTGACCCTAATGAGGATAAGCGGTACAGAAAATAAATGAATGAAAAAATAATATTGTGCATCTCTAATTAATAGTGTTGGCTTACCCATCCTGCATGTTATCCGCTTCTCTTAGGAGCTTCAATATGGACTCCATCGTGATAGACGCTCGCGCAAAGTATGTGCATGGTGGCATGATAGTGAAGTTGCTTCCTGTACTCCTGTACAGTCCTTAAGAGCTACATTTAAACATTGCTGCTACATAGACACTGCAAGCAGGAATCGTGTGATCAGGTATGGACTAGTCACCCTGGCAGAAGGACCCCCCACATGATCATTGTTTTGTCTTTGCTCATACTCGCTAGCTTGAGCCGTCAATGAGAAAAAGCAAATGGAAAAGACAAAGACAAAACAGGAAAAGCAATAACAAAATGGAAAAAGCAAAGGCAAAGATTGTTAATGCTGCTCTTCCAGCAGTCAGGAACTCTACTAAAACCAAAATAACAATTCACGCTGTTGTGCACCTTCATAAAAAACACTACCATACACTACTATAAACACTACTAAAAACACTACTAGAGACAGCTATAAAAACAGGGAACCAGTGACCTTGACCTGGGTCAAAGGTAATATTACGCCTTTTTATCTCGTAAAATTACAAATTTTAATCTCTAATATTTCACAGAAATCTCAACTTTTTAAAAACAAAATGTAATGTCGCCCTAATAGACCGTCGTACTAACAAAATATTGTACCAAAATTATAAAAAAAAATATGACTGAATACTGATACTATAAAATAAATATCAATATTTGTCCAATGAAATGTATTATAAATATCTTTTCTGTGTGATTCACAGTCGTGTCGGCACACAGACTCTACGCCACGGCACAGTGGTTGTATCATGGTGCCTGCCAGTTTCTCTTCAACATGTCACCAGTAATATAATGTTGCAAAAAACACCATTATCCACCATGACCAGGGGTCGGCAACCTGCGGCTCTTCAGCCTCCTTGTTGAAGATACCTTGAGCGCGACCCAAGTAGAAGAAATGTGCATTTTTGAAAAGAATATGAAATATCTGACTCGCCGCCCAGTCCGTGAATGCATCTAGACTGTCTTCTGACTGCTGATTGGATGAGCAAGGGAGGGGTAGGCAGGCTGTTGTAAGCAATGAGTCTCACTACGTGGGAGGAAAAAGAAGGTGAGGGAGTTTTGAGTTGAGTCTGAAACAAGTTAATGTGCAGTAAAATAAAACAATGCAATTGACGGGAGCACAGCAATATGTTTTACAACGAGAAGTGCGCTATGTGGAGCTCACAGCCCGTGACACGCTCCACTCCAGGAGAGGCAGGTAATGTGCAGCGGCAGCTGACTGACGGGACACTCACAGCTCAGAACAATATGTGCTTCAACTTTTATGTCTGCAAATGCCATAAAAATCTCCCAGCGACATCAGGAAAAATCTTTACATTTGTCTCTAGAAGATTTGGAAAGTCTCCAGATGTAGCGAGAAAATCGCCAAGTTGGCAACACTGGGCTGTACATGAGATGGGAAGCTATGCACAGTTAGAGAATACATGAAATAATCCTTCATAAAGATTCATTCATTTTCTATACCGCTTATCCTCATTAGGGTCGCAGGTATGCTGGAGCCTATTCCAGCTGACTTTGGGCGGGAGGCGGGGTACACCCTGGACTGGTCGGCAGTCAGTCGCAGGGCACATATAGACAAACAAAGACATACAAGCATTCACACTCTAATGGAAAATTTAGGGTCGATAATTAACCTAACTTGCTTGTTTTTGGAATGTGGGAGGAAACCGGAGTACCCAGAGAAATCCACGCACGCACAGGGAGAACATGCAAACTCCACACAGAGATGCCCAACAGGGATTCGAACCCAAAACCTCCTGACTGTGAGGCCAACATGCTACCCATTCATCCACTGTGCGGCCCCTTCATAAACAAACAGAGCAAATATTCTCCTAATTAAAAAAATAAACAGGAAATTATGCAAAAAAAAAAAAGAATATCTCCCTTTGCAAAGACAGTCAAAAACATAATCAATAGAATGGTTATTAATGACACAAGCGGTATTGATCAAACAATGCTGATATTCAGATATATGAACTCTGATTGGCTTTTTCTCTTAAAGTTGGCTACATTTTTTTAAATTTGACACAAATCAGTTCAGTGTTTGAATTAGCTCAGCGTAGGTTCACACGTGTAGCCGCACTTTTGTCAGTTGAATTTTGTGGTTCTTACAGGTAACAATACAAAAGATTACAACTTTTACAAATCTATATGTCCTGTAATGTTTTGCGGCAATGGTAACATTTTTTTTTTTTTTTACTGAAAGAGGAGACAAAATGGCTCTTTTGATGGTAAAGGTTGCTGACCCCCGAGCATGACTTTCTACAGCTTGTGTAATGTCTTGAATGTAAGTGTGACGTCATTACACTTGTTATAGGCGGCTGCAGTACCTGCTTCATTCTGAAGAGGCGGGAGCATGCGTACGCTGGAAGGTGCTCGTCACTAACATCCTTCTATGGGGAGGAAGTGTTTTTTTGCTTTCTTTTTTTTAAAGCAACACCAGTTGGAGAGCAGGAAGTCCAAATGCATTAAACATACAGTATCTGTATGCTCTGGTGAACGAATGAATTTGACTGCCAAGATGGAAGATTTTATATCAAGCTCACCAGAAGGTGATTAGACTTTTACAACAAAGCATCAGCACTTTTCCTAGACAAAGATAGGGTGTGTGTACTTCAAATACAATGAAACCAACCTGTATTAACATGAAAAAACTCAAAAGAGTCTGTGCCTCATCAGCCATAAAGCTCACCACATGGCATGGATTAATAAACTCAATATGTCAGGAAGGACATCAGGAAGTCAGAACTAAGTGAAATCAAACATATGATAAACAACAAAGTTATAAACGATAGATGTATTTTATTTTTGAAATGTATGCAAAGTCCATATAGGTCTTTCTTTTTTTTTTTTTTTTTTTACAAAGTGGCACTTTTTCTGATGAGCTTTATCTGCGCTTTTGACCGTCTTAATTTGTGAGCTCTCCTCCTGTGTAGCTTTTTAGATATGAGTCTTGGAGCTTCTGTCACGCAGCCACTCGCTTTGCACCCACTCTTCGGCGAAACGCCTCCATCCACTTTTAACATTGCTTTCTTTGTCCAACGTCTGTTGGGGTCGGCGCAAATGCGTTTTCCACGGCGAGTGTACAACCTGCAATTGATGACACGCTGTTGATGATGGTACGGGCAATTCCGGGGCTTTTGAAAGTCGGAAAGGTTTCATGGAAATAAATGGAAAATTACCATTAATATATATTAGATAATTATTTTGTATGATATTTTTGGCTACGAGAGTATATTTGTATTTATTTAGCTATTGGAATAAGGTTTAACATGGGGAAAATAAATGGAACACAAAAAATAAACAATAAATAAAGATATTAAAAAAATATATGGATATTACGGTAGTAGTTGTTTGCGCAAGACACGCCAAAATGTTAATGTTTGTAAAGTTTATAAAAAGTCCAATGTCTACACACCCTTGTAATTCTCATAAAATATTCCCCGAATTTCAATCTTTGTAAATCATTTATATTAGAAATTTTATTCCCATAATATTTTGACTTTATTCACATAATATTATTCCCATAATATTAACTTTTTTCCCAATTTCTAAAATTCTAACTTTTTAGTTCTCATATTATTATGGCAACAAGATATTTCATTTCATTTTTCCATCATAATTTTAATAAAGTTTTTTCTTGTAAAATTGTGACTTTTTTCTTGTTAGGATAGCACTTTTTTCTCTTAATACTTTGACTATATTCTCTGAAATTGACACTTCATTTTTTCATTTCTGCAGTTCTTTAAATTTTCCAACTCTTTCCATGTTTCTTCTGGTAAATTTTCTTTTCAGAATTGACCAAAAATTACAACTTTGTTTGTTCCTCATATTATAGATATATAGATAGATACTTTATTAATCTCCAAGAGAAAAAAAATCATATTCGTAGTTGTAATCATCGTGACGTTGTATCATTGATTTAAAAAAAGTAATAATCATATTACGATTAAAAAAAATAATGTCCATTTTAGTCAGTATTATATATTATTTTTCCTCATTATTTTATGACATTATCTTGACTTTTTCCTTATTAGAATTACAATTTTTATTCTAAAAATCTTTTGACTGAGAGTTTTCATGATAAATTAAGTTTTTAGAACGTGGTGCGGGCAGCAAATGGCCACCGGGCCACCTCTTGAATACCCCAATCTATACCATAATGACTTACACAATGGCTTTGAAAGGGCAGGCGCCCAAAGACTGAATGGTGTAGTTCACAACTTTGTGAAGGCGCACTGTGGTGTTGGACAAGCCCGCACAACAGTTTGTAGCAGTCCTCCGAGCTGCAAAAAGACAAATGCATGAAGAGAACCATTACGTGGACATTCAGATCCGACAATTAATCCCAATTTAACACAGCACTCACTTGAGAGGACTGAGGTTATCCAGGCGGTCAAGCAGAGAAGAATTAGTCTCATCTTGTTGCCAGGAGCAGCAAAAAGTAACTCAAACTTTTCTCATCTGAATTATAGCCGGAGTAGTTGTCAGTGCACTCAATTAATCAAGTTTGGGATAGTGGCTCTTATAGAAGACACAACTCCCACCTCTTCCATTAGGTCGTGATGCTTTGTGGTCTCTCAGTAGCAAAAGGGGAGGCGGATCTAGATGTGTGAGAAGAAGACCATTGCAATGCAACAGTGATATTAACACTCTCACTCAACAATTTCCCCAGGAAAACCACACACGCTGCTCTTCTACTGCTTACACACAGTTTGTGTGAACTTTAACATCTTTTCTAAACCATTTAAAATCTACACTAAATTATATGTGTCATTGTCACTTTCTGTATACTGATTTGTTAATATTTTCAGTCATATTGAGCAATAAATACAAGATGAAGAGAATCAATGTTCTAAACTATGATAGTCCAGTGGCAGGATTTCTCTTGACAGACACTGAGGGCCAGATGGTAGTGTTAAAATAGTAATGATAATAAAAGAAGCAAAGTGGATTAAAAAAAGAGTACAAAAACTGTAGTATTTGTCAGTGTTGTCATTTAAAATGTAAAAACACAGACCCGCCCCTCCCATTATGAGTAATAATAATAGTTGTAATGTTCGTACACGTAATCCTAAACATTCCTTCGCAGATTATTTTCTATTAGAAACAGTGTTTATCTTGTTAATTCCGCACCTGAATATTTAATTTGTTTAATTTAATTTAAACCTTGCAATCCTGCCTGCTCTTGGTGTTCCCAGCTTCACTCGTTAGCCACAGTTCAACAGTTGCCACGGTCAAAGCAGTAGTAACTCTACACTTAAACAAACTTACTTAAGATTTGTCAGATCAGTACCCGGTCGCTACCTAAGAGTTCAAAACATGTTATATTAGCCTGTATTGTGGCAATGTTATACTTTCTGTTTTGGCAATTAAAGCATCATGGGAATTTTAGTTCCTTTAGCCATAAATGAAATGGTTTAATCTGCAGTGTTCAAAGCATGTGAAAAAAGTAGCAGCTAATAGTCCGGAATAAAAAGTTAACACTTTGGCTTCCTCAGTGCATTTTCCCGTAAATGCGTATTTTGTAGGGGTCGTACGGTGGCCGAGTGGTTAGAATGTTAGCATGGCCACACAGTCAGGAGATCTTGAATATCTGGGTTTGAATCTCTGTTGGGCACCTCTGTATGGAATTTGCATGTTCTCCCCGTGCGTACCCGGAGGAAAGCCACGCTACCTTGGGTACTCCAATTTCCTCTCACATTTAAAAAACATGCACGTTAGGTTAATTGGCAACTCTAAATTGTCTATAGGAATGAATGGGAGTGTGACTGTTTGTTTGTCTGCCCCGTGACTTGCTGGCCACCAGTCCACAGGGTGTACCCCGCCTCTCGGCCAAGTTTGCTGGCATAGGCTCCAGCAGACCCCGTGACCCTAATGAGGATAAGCGGCACAGAAAATGAATGAATGGATGGCTATATGATATATAATTATATATATATACAGTATATAAGATATTGATTATATTATTGGAGATTAATGAAGTATCCAATACAGTCGCTGTTAAAAGTCCATGAAGAAATTAAATTAAAAATAGAATAAATGTTCAAATGTATATTAAATACACTCATGATATTCCATCCATCCATTTTCTATGCCGCATAATGCAAAACAAACAAAACAACGAATGCAGTTACAATTATTGGACAGTGTTATAATATTACATTCATAAAGTCAAAATATCTAAATAAAATTAGAACATTACAAAAAAATGTAAATGTTGAAATATTTGGGGAAAAAAAACAACAGTAGAAAAACATCCTTTGATATTTCAGTACATTCCTCAGTAAGAAGGGTTTACATTATTTGGGTGACGCTTGGAGGGTCAAATTAAAATGTTTTGCATGACTACTATAAAGTGAACTACTGTATGATAGTTTTAAAAATCCTAATAATGTTAAATCCCTTCAGTTATTTTCCTTTTTCTATACAACGATTCATTCATTCATTTTCTATACCGCTTATCCTCATTAGGGTCACGGAGGTGCTGGAGCCTATCGCAGCTGACTTTGGGCAAGAGGCGGGGGTACACCCTGGACTGGTCGCCAGTCAATCGCAGGGCACATATAGACAAACAAACATTCACACTCACATTCATACCTATGGACAATTTAGTGTCGCCAATTAACCTAACATGTATGTTTTTGGAATGTGGGAGGAAACCGGAGTACCCGGAGAAAACCCACGCACGCACGGGGAGAACATGCAAACTCAACACAGAGATGCCCAACGGAGATTCGAACGCTGAACCTCCTGACTGTGAGGCCAACGTGCTACCCAGTCATCCACCGTGCGGCCCCTATACAATGATATCATTTCAAATATATATTCATATTACTTTAAATGTAGTTTTCTGTACAACTCAAGCGCACACACTGACTACACAAGCAGTAGGAAAAAAAGTGACAATGAGGGGGCTGCACTAACTTTATAAATAATGACAACAAACACCCCCTTAAACCCAACACATGCATTCATTAGCACAGGAAGTTGATATTTCCTACACCTCACTCTGCCCACCTGAGCAGGGGTCTTACAGGTGGTCGGAATCGACAAGAGGGGGATGTAGGAGATCATTTGGATTAGCGTCAATCATTTTTACACGTACACCAAGTAAGAGGAAAAGTGTAGATTGAGGTTTCACACTGGGCTTCCTGTTGTAAAGCTGCAAAAAGTGACCATATCGTGGGCTCCGTTTGAAAGGCTTAAGTAAGATACAAGTATGATTTAGAAGCTTTCCAGGATATCTGAGTCAGTAAATGTGTACAAAACAAAAATAACCAACATACACAACCCAGTAGATTTTAATATTTCGGTTACATCAAACGGTAAGTCAAGAAAGCTGCCCAATCATGTCCTTATTTTATGTTAAGCATACCAAAAATTAACAAAGAAAATTACAAAACCATTCTAATATATTATTAATTATCAATAACTACTACAAGAATAAAAACAAATTCACAGTTCACACTTAGTTCTTTTTACACACCTGTCACTGCAGTAACATCACTGACACCTAGTGATCAATATGGAATACTACATAACACAGTATTTAAAAGAATTTCTGAATGACTTATATTTACATTTTCATATATTTTTATATCTATATATTTATATATTAAAGCCAATTTTGTCAAAAAATGTGTTTATTATTTATTTGAGCAAACCCAAAAATATCAATGTTATTTTTAGATTTTCTTAATATGTGCGCTGAATGACATTATGACCAGTCAGTGGTACTGCTATCATGTTTGAAGTTTATTATCTCCGATGCTGCATCATCATCCAATGAGGTGGGACTTAAAACAGAAACTCAAGCCACAGTGAGTGGAGAAATAGGTGTTAATGTGCTAAAGGTGTGAAATTACATAAAATGTTTAAATCCCAGCAGGTTGCACAAAATAGACACAATAAACATGCATTGTAACTAATGTTACTATGATATTACTGCAGCTTTATTAGTACTGCTTTGCAATATTGCAGCCTCTTTGCTATTATCCCCAGGCAACCTGAAAAAAAACATTCATTCCTCTCTTATTCATTAGCTGTTGTCCCGGGCAGCAGCCTGGACTGTCGGCAGGACGACAGCGTCGATGATAGAAATTAGTGTCTTGATAAAGCAAGAGAGGCGAATGTTGCATTGCAGGAAATTACAATCAATACTGACTCTCATATCCTCATTGGATATCGACCGCACGTAGGACTGAGAAGCACGTTGTCAGGCATTAATGCGAGAGAGGGTACATCCTCACTTCTGCACTCATAGTAAAGAGAACAAGGAGAGCCAAAGAAGAACTTTTAAAAGTGCCTTTTGTCACAATATACTTAAACTACAAGTATTGGCTGTGGCTAATGTAGTTGTTGCATGTTTGCATGTTTTGGTCCAACTGTCACATGCAGGGAAATTCATGGCTGTTAAGGCATGGACTCTTTTGGAGTTGTATTTATTGTTAATAGAGGTTAACAAGAAAAATAAAATAGAAATAGTTCACTTTCACTTTCAACTTGCAATTTGTGGTCTTACCATTTATCTGTAAAGTACATGCACCCTATCCATCTCTTGGTAAAATTGTGATACTTTTTTGTAAAAGCCTGATCGCCTTTTGGTGAGCTTGTGTATACTGTATAACACTCCGTCTTGACAGTCAAATTAATTAATAAATTCAGCAGAGCATATAATTGCTGGATGTTCCTCTCTATGGAAGTGAGGCAGGGACAAGCACCTTCCATTTGACACATGACCACCCCTTCAGTATGAGGAGTTTCGGGGCAGCGCCTCCACGTATGATATTTTTCCTCTTATTCATTTGTGCGATTAGTAAATTACATTAAACGCATTATGCAGGATGCAGAATGTCTTGGAATAATATACAGTATCTATGTGCGTGTGTATGCACCACGCCTCTCACCTGAAGTCAGCTTGGATAGGCTCCATCACACCCCCGCGACACTAAGAAGGATAAGCAGTATAGAAAATGGATGCATTGATATGTGATATATAATTATTATATGTATTTATATATACAGTACTATAATACTGTATATATACATATATATATGTGTGTATATATACAGTATATATATATATATATACATATATATAATACATATTTAACAAATGCCCGCGACCCTAACGAGGAGAAGCGGTATAGAAAATGGATGGATGGATGGATACTCAACATACCGGCATGTGTGAAATAATATAATTCATTTCTCTTGGAGAATGTTATCTATCTAAATGTTCCACAACATTATATTGATGGCAACATGCTGACAAACAGAAACTGGCAGGCATCACGCTTCAGCGATAGGCAGGGCTAGCACGCTAAACCGAGAAGAGATCCTCACGTCACCCTCATCTTCGGTTTCTGCTCGGTATTTGCCTAGGAAATGTGCAAATTCAGCAATTTTCACGTAACAAAATGTTAAAAATGATTTAAATCAGGCAGAAATATAATACATACAGATATAAGACAACTCAATGGACAAATATTGATATTTATCTTGTCATCATTATTTGTTCTTGCATTCTTTTTATCGTGGCAGGTGAGACAATTGCGGCTCTGCATCTTCATGATTGAAGTGGTCCAAAAAGCCACCCAAGCCAAAAAGAAAGCAAAACAAAGGAGGAACACTGATCACGCGTGCATTTTTATCCTATGCGTTCTTACACTCACATGTATTTTTACCAGGATGTTTCATTTGTGGCAACACTTCATTGTGTAGGTCAGTGATTATCAACTGTTGGGTTATGACACAAAAGTGGGTCGTAGTGCCGTTACCTTTTAAATAAGATAATAAATAAGATATTTGAGAAATTTGATTTAAAATATTTGGGGTCGCCGCTTGTTATTGAGAGTGATGGTGGGTCCCACAGCCAAACCAGTTGAGAACCAATCGTGTAGCTGTTATAATAAGCTCTAAAGAATTGAGGCGATATAAGCAAGAGAAAACTTAAATGCACTGATGTACAGTAGTCGCTCTCCACTTCCAAGTTCCACATCCCGCCCTCACGCGAGCTGCCTTACGCCTTGACGCTGTTTCTGATCACAGTTTTGTGGTTGACTTTGCTTATTATTATTAAAAAATATGTATAATTAAGCAATTTGTATGTATTCTTGGCACAAATGAACTAAAATACAAATATTAGACATTCAATAGATGCATTCAAAGATGCTGATAAAATGTAGCATCGGTCGACCTACGTTTCTACCCTCATCTATGGTCATGAGCTTTGGGTAGTAACCAAAAGGACAAGATCGTGGGCACAAGCCCAAATGAGTTCACTCCGCAGGGTGGCTGGGCTCTCCCTTTGAGATGGTGAGGGTGAGAAGCACTGTCACCTGGGAGAGACTCGGAGTAGAACCGCTGCTCCTCTGAACGTCTCCCTGGGGATGTGTTCAGGACACGTTCAACAGGTAAAAGGCCTCGGGGAAGACCCAGGACACGATGGAGAGACTATGTCTCTCAACTGGCCTGGGAACACCTCAGGATCCACTGGTAGTAGCTGGAGTAAGTGGCCGGGGAGAGGGAAGTCTGGGCTTTCCTGCTTAAGCTGCTGCCCCCATGGCCCAACCTCAGATAAGCGGAAGAAAATGGATGGATGGATGTAAACTGGTCCCTAGGTGTCAGTATTGTTGCTGTAAGATTCAGTGAGACACAAAAACACCAGCCGGAACAACAGGCTTTTTATTGCAGGTTTCAGTTATCTCACAACAGGCACAAAAATGATAATACAATAATAATAATCATCATTTTCATAATCCAGCTAAAACACAATTCTGAACCCCCACATCTGGAACACACTTAGTGCAACACACACAAGCATGTCTTATTTATGTCTTAAATGGCTTATTTACTCTGATTGTGTCTACGATATCGGGTAATACGAGTGTAAAGGTGACTATAGGGGGTTAACATGCAAACTCCACACAGAGACGCCCAACGGAGATTCGAACCCTGAACCTCCTGACTGTGAGGCCAACATGCTACCCACTCATCCACCGTGCGGCCAGGTCTAAGAACTAATTAACCGCATAAAAGAAGGATTATTATAGTCACAAGAAAGATTAATGTGCAGCTATCTTGTTTCACACAAGTGCAAAAGTATCAAGCTTTCATTTTATCCTTCATCTCACTCTGACATATGCTCTCCATTCATCGCTGAAG
This sequence comes from Oostethus manadensis, assembly GCA_024372805.1. Classification (NCBI taxonomy): domain Eukaryota; kingdom Metazoa; phylum Chordata; class Actinopteri; order Syngnathiformes; family Syngnathidae; genus Oostethus; species Oostethus manadensis. The sequence continues at coordinate 1,996,723 of QODF01000161.1, forward strand.
ATAAAAAGGTGTATTTTAATTTTCTTTATTCTTACCAGAAGAGTCGAGATCAGACAGTTAACTGACTTCCTTTCAAAATAAACATTCTGAATCTGAAGACGGGGGAATTGATGAATTTTATTTTTTTATTTTTTACAAAGCAGGCGGCTGCTGGAGAATTAAGTATATGACTGGTGTCCTTCTGGTCAGTGCTCATAAGAGCAGAGATGAATTGGGAATGTACGGTATGTGTGGGAGATGATCAATATAGTATATCAGCATGATGTTCTGCCCCCAGCTACACCATCAGATGTCTTAAACCCATCATCCATTTTATTCCCGGGTTTCTTGTTGTTTGTTTCGTAATCTTTTATTTTACCTCTGGACCTTTTCACACGAAAAGCACAACAAAAATGTCTCCATTGAACCAAAAGGCATTGATGTGTGTGTATTCCTACTCAAAACCAAGGGATGTACACAAATCCCTTTTGAGAAATGTAATTTCCCCTCCAATTAATATTTCAATTAGCAAAGTCATTTCATAAAGGTGTTGGAATTGAAATGAAAGTGACCTTCTGCCCCGGTGTCCATCTCTTTGCTATTGACCCTTGCACCCAAAGCTTCACGGGTGGATCAAGCTTTCATTTGGGGCAGGCGTCAATAACTGACGTAAAGTGAGGCTTCCATTACCATACACATTAGCATAGACATTGCTCTCGAGGCTCCGAGGCGCTTTAGATGTCTTGTGAGAGTGACTGACCCGCTTTGCGGCTCTGGCACACGGTCCAGAGGACACTAAAGTCTAATCAATAAGTGCTTTAATTATAACGGCGCACAGCCTGTGGTACTTCACGCTTGGGTGGCATGCAATGCCACAGCTGATGCAGAGTGATCATTTCTGAGGCGCTGGCTTTTCACCGCCTCAGTAACTTGTCTCTTTCATGCAATTGCCATTATAGACAGCAAATTGTCCTTAGATTGGTAAAAGGGGCCGATTAGTAGGAGGTGGAGGACACATTATTACATTTTATTCTCTGTGTAGCTTCATTGTTTGCTGCTGCATTTATGAGTGAATGAAATTAAAGCAGCACTACTCAAAGAAATCTAGGGACCAGGGGGTGGACTTCTTCCTTCATTATTATTCTTATTATCTTGTTTCATGTAAAATGTCTAAAAACTTTTATGTCGGCCATGGTAGCAACAATAATATGTAAGAAATGAAGTCATGTAAAAACATTTTTTAATTCAAAAAAGAAAAGAAAAGTCAAAGCATTTTACAGTATGCCGTTGTCCCGCGCTGCTTTACACTTTCATTATAATTTCATGGCCTCGCTCTGTCAAGGTTTATAAAAACTAAATTCATAAATTAATAATTGTGTTTTGTGGTTGAATACAGCCTATTATAAGTCATAAGGTACATATTATTATTCGTATATTGCATACATTAAGCATTAAATGAACTAAACTACAAATATAATGCATTCAGAAGATGCATTTAAAATTGTGATGCTAAGTAGTGTTTTACACTGGTCACTAGGTATGAGTAATGTTCCTGTAAAGGCGCCAGAACAGCAGGCTTTTATTGCAGGTTTGAACCTCTGAACTACCGACGTCACCTCTTGTCCTCCACATCTCCATGAACGCATTTATTACAACACACACCAGCATGAGTNGATTTTCTTAATATGTGCGCTGAATGACATTATGACCAGTCAGTGGTACTGCTATCATGTTTGAAGTTTATTATCTCCGATGCTGCATCATCATCCAATGAGGTGGGACTTAAAACAGAAACTCAAGCCACAGTGAGTGGAGAAATAGGTGTTAATGTGCTAAAGGTGTGAAATTACATAAAATATTTAAATCCCAGCAGGTTGCACAAAATAGACACAATAAACATGCATTGTAACTAATGTTACTATGATATTACTGCAGCTTTATTAGTACTGCTTTGCAATATTGCAGCCTCTTTGCTATTATCCCCAGGCAACCTGAAAAAAAACCATTCATTCCTCTCTTATTCATTAGCTGTTGTCCCGGGCAGCAGCCTGGACTGTCGGCAGGACGACAGCGTCGATGATAGAAATTAGTGTCTTGATAAAGCAAGAGAGGCGAATGTTGCATTGCAGGAAATTACAATCAATACTGACTCTCATATCCTCATTGGATATCGACCGCACGTAGGACTGAGAAGCACGTTGTCAGGCATTAATGCGAGAGAGGGTACATCCTCACTTCTGCACTCATAGTAAAGAGAACAAGGAGAGCCAAAGAAGAACTTTTAAAAGTGCCTTTTGTCACAATATACTTAAACTACAAGTATTGGCTGTGGCTAATGTAGTTGTTGCATGTTTGCATGTTTTGGTCCAACTGTCACATGCAGGGAAATTCATGGCTGTTAAGGCATGGACTCTTTTGGAGTTGTATTTATTGTTAATAGAGGTTAACAAGAAAAATAAAATAGAAATAGTTCACTTTCACTTTCAACTTGCAATTTGTGGTCTTACCATTTATCTGTAAAGTACATGCACCCTATCCATCTCTTGGTAAAATTGTGATACTTTTTTGTAAAAGCCTGATCGCCTTTTGGTGAGCTTGTGTATACTGTATAACACTCCGTCTTGACAGTCAAATTAATTAATAAATTCAGCAGAGCATATAATTGCTGGATGTTCCTCTCTATGGAAGTGAGGCAGGGACAAGCACCTTCCATTTGACACATGACCACCCCTTCAGTATGAGGAGTTTCGGGGCAGCGCCTCCACGTATGATATTTTTCCTCTTATTCATTTGTGCGATTAGCAAATTACATTAAACGCATTATGCAGGATGCAGAATGTATTGGAATAAAATACAGTATCTATGTGCGTGTGTATGCACCACGCCTCTCACCTGAAGTCAGCTTGGATAGGCTCCATCATACCCCCGCGACACTAAGAAGGATAAGCGGTATAGAAATTGGATGCATTGATATGTGATATATAATTATTATATGTATTTATATATACAGTACTATAATACTGTATATATACATATATATATGTGTGTATATATACAGTATATATATATATATATACATATATATAATACATATTTAACAAATGCCCGCGACCCTAACGAGGAGAAGCGGTATAGAAAATGGATGGATGGATGGATACTCAACATACCGGCATGTGTGAAATAATATAATTCATTTCTCTTGGAGAATGTTATCTATCTAAATGTTTCAGCAACATTATATTGATGGCAACATGCTGACAAACAGAAACTGGCAGGCATCACGCTTCAGCGATAGGCAGGGCTAGCACACTAAGCCGAGAAGAGATCCTCACGTCACCCTCATCTTCGGTTTCTGCTCGGTATTTGCCTAGGAAATGTGCAAATTCAGCAATTTTCACGTAACAAAATGTTAAAAATGATTTAAATCAGGCAGAAATATAATACATACAGATATAAGACAACTCAATGGACAAATATTGATATTTATCTTGTCATCATTATTTGTTCTTGCATTCTTTTTATCGTGGCAGGTGAGACAATTGCGGCTCTGCATCTTCATGATTGAAGTGGTCCAAAAAGCCACCCAAGCCAAAAAGAAAGCAAAACAAAGGAGGAACACTGATCACGCGTGCATTTTTATCCTATGCGTTCTTACACTCACATGTATTTTTACCAGGATGTTTCATTTGTGGCAACACTTCATTGTGTAGGTCAGTGATTATCAACTGTTGGGTTATGACACAAAAGTGGGTCGTAGTGCCGTTACCTTTTAAATAAGATAATAAATAAGATATTTGAGAAATTTGATTTAAAATATTTGGGGTCGCCGCTTGTTATTGAGAGTGATGGTGGGTCCCACAGCCAAACCAGTTGAGAACCAATCGTGTAGCTGTTATAATAAGCTCTAAAGAATTGAGGCGATATAAGCAAGAGAAAACTTAAATGCACTGATGTACAGTAGTCGCTCTCCACTTCCAAGTTCCACATCCCGCCCTCACGCGAGCTGCCTTACGCCTTGACGCTGTTTCTGATCACAGTTTTGTGGTTGACTTTGCTTATTATTATTAAAAATATGTATAATTAAGCAATTTGTATGTATTCTTGGCACAAATGAACTAAAATACAAATATTAGACATTCAATAGATGCATTCAAAGATGCTGATAAAATGTAGCATCGGTCGACCTACGTTTCTACCCTCATCTATGGTCATGAGCTTTGGGTAGTAACCAAAAGGACAAGATCGTGGGCACAAGCCCAAATGAGTTCACTCCGCAGGGTGGCTGGGCTCTCCCTTTGAGATGGTGAGGGTGAGAAGCACTGTCACCTGGGAGAGACTCGGAGTAGAACCGCTGCTCCTCTGAACGTCTCCCTGGGGATGTGTTCAGGACACGTTCAACAGGTAAAAGGCCTCGGGGAAGACCCAGGACACGATGGAGAGACTATGTCTCTCAACTGGCCTGGGAACACCTCAGGATCCACTGGTAGTAGCTGGAGTAAGTGGCCGGGGAGAGGGAAGTCTGGACTTTCCTGCTTAAGCTGCTGCCCCAATGGCCCAACCTCAGATAAGCGGAAGAAAATGGATGGATGGATGTAAACTGGTCCCTAGGTGTCAGTAATGTTGATGTAAGATTCAGTGAGACACACAAACACCAGCCGGAACAACAGGCTTTTTATTGCAGGTTTCAGTTATCTCACAACAGGCACAAAAATGATAATACAATAATAATAATCATCATTTTCATAATCCAGCTAAAACACAATTCTGAACCCCCACATCTGGAACACACTTAGTGCAACACACACAAGCATGTCTTATTTATGTCTTAAATGGCTTATTTACTCTGATTGTGTCTACGATATCGGGTAATACGAGTGTAAAGGTGACTATAGGGGGTTAACATGCAAACTCCACACAGAGACGCCCAACGGAGATTCGAACCCTGAACCTCCTGACTGTGAGGCCAACATGCTACCCACTCATCCACCGTGCGGCCAGGTCTAAGAACTAATTAACCGCATAAAAGAAGGATTATTATAGTCACAAGAAAGATTAATGTGCAGCTATCTTGTTTCACACAAGTGCAAAAGTATCAAGCTTTCATTTTATCCTTCATCTCACTCTGACATATGCTCTCCATTCATCGCTGAAGATAAAAAGGTGTATTTTAATTTTCTTTATTCTTACCAGAAGAGTCGAGATCAGACAGTTAACTGACTTCCTTTCAAAATAAACATTCTGAATCTGAAGACGGGGGAATTGATGAATTTTATTTTTTTATTTTTTACAAAGCAGGCGGCTGCTGGAGAATTAAGTATATGACTGGTGTCCTTCTGGTCAGTGCTCATAAGAGCAGAGATGAATTGGGAATGTACGGTATGTGTGGGAGATGATCAATATAGTATATCAGCATGATGTTCTGCCCCCAGCTACACCATCAGATGTCTTAAACCCATCATCCATTTTATTCCCGGGTTTCTTGTTGTTTGTTTCGTAATCTTTTATTTTACCTCTGGACCTTTTCACACGAAAAGCACAACAAAAATGTCTCCATTGAACCAAAAGGCATTGATGTGTGTGTATTCCTACTCAAAACCAAGGGATGTACACAAATCCCTTTTGAGAAATGTAATTTCCCCTCCAATTAATATTTCAATTAGCAAAGTCATTTCATAAAGGTGTTGGAATTGAAATGAAAGTGACCTTCTGCCCCGGTGTCCATCTCTTTGCTATTGACCCTTGCACCCAAAGCTTCACGGGTGGATCAAGCTTTCATTTGGGGCAGGCGTCAATAACTGACGTAAAGTGAGGCTTCCATTACCATACACATTAGCATAGACATTGCTCTCGAGGCTCCGAGGCGCTTTAGATGTCTTGTGAGAGTGACTGACCCGCTTTGCGGCTCTGGCACACGGTCCAGAGGACACTAAAGTCTAATCAATAAGTGCTTTAATTATAACGGCGCACAGCCTGTGGTACTTCACGCTTGGGTGGCATGCAATGCCACAGCTGATGCAGAGTGATCATTTCTGAGGCGCTGGCTTTTCACCGCCTCAGTAACTTGTCTCTTTCATGCAATTGCCATTATAGACAGCAAATTGTCCTTAGATTGGTAAAAGGGGCCGATTAGTAGGAGGTGGAGGACACATTATTACATTTTATTCTCTGTGTAGCTTCATTGTTTGCTGCTGCATTTATGAGTGAATGAAATTAAAGCAGCACTACTCAAAGAAATCTAGGGACCAGGGGGTGGACTTCTTCCTTCATTATTATTCTTATTATCTTGTTTCATGTAAAATGTCTAAAAACTTTTATGTCGGCCATGGTAGCAACAATAATATGTAAGAAATGAAGTCATGTAAAAACATTTTTTAATTCAAAAAAGAAAAGAAAAGTCAAAGCATTTTACAGTATGCCGTTGTCCCGCGCTGCTTTACACTTTCATTATAATTTCATGGCCTCGCTCTGTCAAGGTTTATAAAAACTAAATTCATAAATTAATAATTGTGTTTTGTGGTTGAATACAGCCTATTATAAGTCATAAGGTACATATTATTATTCGTATATTGCATACATTAAGCATTAAATGAACTAAACTACAAATATAATGCATTCAGAAGATGCATTTAAAATTGTGATGCTAAGTAGTGTTTTACACTGGTCACTAGGTATGAGTAATGTTCCTGTAAAGGCGCCAGAACAGCAGGCTTTTATTGCAGGTTTGAACCTCTGAACTACCGACGTCACCTCTTGTCCTCCACATCTCCATGAACGCATTTATTACAACACACACCAGCATGAGCTCCTATTTACAGTGGTGTGAAAAAGTTTTTAATTTTCAAAATATCCCTTCATAAATCATTAGTTGTTTGGATCAGCAGTTTCAGTTAAACATATCATACAGCAGACCAACACAATGATATTTGAGAGGTGAAATGAAGTTTTTGGGATTTACAGAAAGTGTGCGATAATTTTTTTAAACAAAATTAGGCAGGTGCATAAATTCGGGCAACCCTACAGAAAAATTACATCAATGTTTAGTAGATTCTCTTTTTGCAGAAATAACAGCCTCTAAACACTCCCAATGAGGGTTTGGATTCTGGTTGACGGGATCTTTGATCATTTTTCTTTACAAAACTTCTCCAGTTCAGTCTAGTTTGATGGTTTCAGAGCATGGATAGCCCACTTTAAATCACACCACAGATTTTCAATAATATTCAAATTCCATTACAGAATGTTGTACTTCCTCTGCATGAATGTCTTTGTAGAATTTCAGTGTTTAGGGTCGTTGTCTTGTTGAAGTATACAGCCCCTGCGCAACTTCAATTTGAATTTGAGAATCTGCAAGAATGTGCTGATACTGACTGGAATCCATGCGACATTCAATTTTAACAAGATTGTCAGTATCTGTACTGGCAACACAGCCCTACAGAGTGATGGAGCCACCACCAAATCCGGCTGTGGATAACGTTGTGTTTGTCTTGAATGCTGTGTTCTTCATCCAGCATGCATACCGCCCCTTTTTACGTCCAAATAATTATATTTTAGTTTCTTGAGTCACAGCACCTTGTTGCAAAATGAATCTGGCTTGTCCAAATGTGCTTTAGCGTACCTCAAGCGACTCCGTTAGTGGCACAGAAACGGCTTCTTCCACATACAGCATCCACTTGTGCAAAGTGCACTGAATAGTTGACCGGTGCACAGTGACACCATCTGCATCAAGATCATGTTGTAGGTCTTTGGAGCTGGTCTGTGGGTTGAGTTTGACGGTTGTCACCATCCTTCGCCTCTGCTTGTCTAAGATTCTCTGCCACTCATTGAGCTAACCAATTGACCAAACAAATGTTGTGTTCCAATAATTAGTGCTAAAGTTTCTAGAGGGCTCTAACATTGTTAAAAATCATGCAAACGCCACACAGAAATGCTCAACAGAAATTTGAACCCAGTTCTTTGAGATCTCCTGCCTGTGTGGCCAGCATACTAACAACTACGCCACCAAGTGCAGCCCAAGTACAGTTTTTATTCTTCCTTTATTCACTTTTTTCTTTCCATTTTATTGTGTGTCTTTTATACTGCCAAAAGAGCTGCTAAATTGCATTTCACTGCTAACATTTTTCAACAACGTTAAAAGGTGACAATGACAATAATGATCTCATGTATTATGTCATAAAAAACACCCCATGTCAACGCCAGTCACAGAACTTCTCCTCCTCCTTTCCGTTTGGCTTATCCCTGCTTATACGACATTTTTTCAGGACCTACCCTAGAATGTCAATCAAGGACCTTTTACAGTATATGACTACAACGTTATTTGATTATCATTTCATTAATTGCTGGTTTTTTTTAGAATATTAGTTTTGTAATAGGATGGCATAATTTAGAGAGTCATCACTGATGTGATGTGAAGTCACTGACATTATTATATTTTATATTTCCAAATATAGCTACACTATTACGTAACTTGCCTGACTTCCAAGAAGGCAGAGTGGGAGAGAATGGATAGATGACTATTAAGTGTTCTTCAATTCAAATTTAGCACTCGAACCCTCTCAAAAAATGGTAGCGCTCGTGCCAACCGGACAACTTCCTTGGCGACTGGCAGGAATACAAATACAACGTACTGCAGTTGCAGCATTGAACAGAACTGCTCAAACTTAAGTGGCTGTTTGTGTTGTGTTTTCTCCACCACTTGTTGCCAGGCAGAATTTGAGCAGCAAAATTCTTTATACCCCACAGGCCCATGAAAAAATCATTCACAACAGTATGTTGTTTAAATGAGAAACTAGGAACAGGAAGGGGAATTTACACACACGTGCTCCAGCAAATGACTCCAATGACATCTATTTTGCCTCAAATGCAATAACAGCATGAAACGGGTAGGTCCACGTTGGCCATCATGTTTATGTAAAGTTTATTCTTCTGCAGAAGCTCCTTTGTAGACCACTAGATGGCGTGCTCCTCCTGCAGTGCCTGAGAGGGGGCCCATGATCAGCATGACAGTCTGTGAGAGGGCCTTCCAAATTTAGCCCAGTAGCTGAGAGTTGGAAGAAAAAAAAAGTAAATACATACCCCTTCGAGCCCCCGAGGCTGCATTTGACATTCTGCTCTTCATGACACAACAGTGAGTTGTAAGGCTGAAGAGATAAAATGTCAGCTCGCCTGGAACAATTTAGACTCCCTTCTTCACACGTCAGCATACTATTGCTAGGATGTCGTGCCGAGAGAGCTCGAAGCAGGTGAAAAATGTGCTGACGGATGTCTTTGCGTGGTCATTGGTCATTTGTTGTGACACCACCCAAAATTAGAAGAGCATTAAATAGGATGGTTTCCTTTTAGGGCACCGTGTTCATTCATAATAACTCACCGCCGCAAGATCTCCTCATTTGTCTGCTTTGATCATATAGTCCATGTCTAAACCACCAAATTCTTCTTTCTGCCCTGTCTGATTGCTTTGTGGGCTCAGCACAGGCTCCATGATTGGCCACCACCATCGTTCCAAAATCTGCACTTTATCCCCGCTCTTCGTACAGTTCTTTCCCCCCTGTGACACCGTGCTATTTGTTCCTCTGTTGGGTTAAGCAGGGTCAAATCCAAGCCTTAATCCCCAAGTGTGTGTGTCTACTCCTGTTTGGGGTAGATTATTCTGAGTTCCTGACCCCTGGGTGATGAGTGGGGCCCATGTTTGGCAACACAGCCACTTGTCTTTGTCTCCTAGGCCCAGCGGGGGAGCTTGGCCAGGGGCGGCCCCTCTTGTCGCACTACTCCACTAAAGCACCAACCCGTTCGGGAGTGCATCCTCTGATCCATCGGAACAGCAATATGGTGTGAACGACAGCTGTTTGGACATGACAACGCTCCCTCGTCCAGATGAGTTGGCTTGTGAGCAAAAACATTGATCCCGAATCCCCACACGCAGAGTTCATCTGGCCCCAATAGCCACTCAAGTGTATCTGCTTGATCTGATGTTTGCCGATAAGAAAGAGTCCTCTCAGGATGTGTGTACACATGTGCATAGGCGTGTGTGATATTGATTGTTGAGTGACATGGAAGTATAGATCCAGAGCAGCTGCGACAAATTTAAATGAGGCCTAAAGCATATGATTACGTTTCTGCAATTGTGCCAAAGCACACTCTGCTAAAGTCCTACTAATCAAATCAAATAGTTGTGCATATCTTGTGTGTGCGTTTGCACCCGAGCGTCATTCCATCACACTAAATAGAAGCTAAACCACTCCGTCCTACACTGCATAAATAATGCAGACATTAAAGACAGCAATTCCTCATTTATCGCGGTTAATTGGTTCTGCAAAGTGTCTGCAATGTGGAGTTTGTAAATGGAATATTTGTGTAGCTAGAGCGCAGAAAACCTGTTTACAACCTTCTAAATATATTTTCTTGAATTATTACAGACATGAAATAACACCCATATAATCACCTTTACAAACACATTACCAAATATTGTAGACATAATAGGAGGAGAAAAGATATTTAAGACTTGTGCTTCTGTGTCTTTTATATTCGAGAGTTTAGCGGCGGGCGGACACAAAGTGGGTTGGGGGTTCAGAGTTGAGTTTTAGATTTGTGTGGGTTACAGTTGCAGTAGCACAGTTTTTATTAGGGGTTTTTGACTTTGAGATAATACAAACCTGCAATAAAATCAAGTCTGGCATTTGTGTGTCTCACTGTGTAACTGGTCATATCTAGTAACTGGTGTAGAACTTCTTCTTTTCCTTTCGGCTTATCCCGTTAGGGGTCGCCACAGCGAATCAATTGCCTTCATCTAACTCTGTCTTCTGGATCTTCTTCTCTTGCGCCAACTACCTTCATGTTCTCTTTCACTACATCCATAAACCTCCTCTTTGGTCTTCCTCTAGGCCTCCTGCCTGGCAATTCAAAACTCAGCATCCTTCTACCAATATATTCACTATCTCTCCTCTGGACATGTCCGAACCATCTCAGTCTGGCCTCTCTGACTTTATCTCCAAAACCTCTAACATGTGCTGTCCCTCTGATGTGCTCA
>QODF01000161.1:2008618-2028071 GCA_024372805.1 Oostethus manadensis
CCAACAGTAATCCAGTTTCCACCGGCACCCTGTCGGTGAACAGCACCGGTGGCGGGCGTTGTTAACCCCGGCCACGTCCGATCCGGTATGGAAGTCATTTGTCTGATTCTTATGTTCTGGTTTGGCAAAGTTTTACGTCGGATGCCCTTCCTAACAAAACCCTCTGTATTTATAAGGGCTTGGAACCGGCACAATAAGGCACTGGCACGCTGCGGCTACATACACGACATAGAACACGACATACAATTCACAGCGTTTTGAATGTGTCTTCTGAATGCCTTATATTGGTACTGTATTTTAGTTAATGAAGCCAATTTTATACTTTAAAATGCTTAATTTAGGCCAACAATACATGTAATTTGCTTCAATATGCATATTTTTGACTAAAAATAGTCCCTATTCAACCACAAAACAGCGTGATTTTTTAAATTAATACATTTCTGAAAAAACGTGATAGAGTGAGAAAACCATATTCCAACTGCAAAGTGGCGAGGGACAACTGGACAGCTTCCTATTGCTGAAACAACCATGTTGTAGGACTGCATCCTTAAACGAGGTCTGTCTTACCGTGCTTGGGCCCACCGCACCCCGAAAGCTTTGGGCAGTGTGGTCGCACTGAATCTGTGCCCAATAACGCCACACTTCTTCTCCTCTGGTAACATTGGAAGACGTGGGCCAGGGCACGATCCACGCACATGCACTGCAATGCAAGTGTTCCTTACAAGTTCTTTATGATGACCGGCACATTTACTGATAGAAAAAAAGACCTAAAATGTTCCAATAGTCAAACCCACAGCACACTCGTTCACCCGAGTGAGACTCGGTGTCATTTCATTAACTCGATTGCTCCTATCTAAAGTATTTTCTACAACAGAACGACTCAAAATAAAAGAGGAAATAATCCACAATGTATGAGAAATCGCAGTTAAACAGGACAATAGAAGCAATGGGACAAGCAAGCGGGTCAGCAGAGGAAAAGGGAATCTAATCCGCCCAAATCCAGCGATGAATGGCCTACTGAGTAATAAAAAATAAACAAACAGGCTAAAAAAGGCTGTAGTTTGAGTTCCTGCATTCTTTCTGTATAACTGAAATAATGTTAACACCTTTCTTTGTCGTTTTTTTTTAAATCACAACATTTTTGTTTAGCTTCATTGAATGCACGCAGATTTGGGCTTAAAAGTGATGCAGGCATTTTGTAGAAGCCTCATGCCACTATGATGTGGCTTACTTATCTTGGTCAGGTCTAATTGTGTGCCCTCATGAGGAGGTTTCCTCAAGTTAAGAGTTATTTCAGCGAGTTAGTGTATAACAGTGAAGCATGAGAGGCCATTTTTTGCTTGCGGTCAGTGCCATCATCTTTCAGATGTTTTTTTTTTTAAAAAGCCCTCCTGCCATAGTGGAAGTGTGCATCATAAGGAAATGTTCACTTTCCTCTCAGCATGTAGTCTCACATAAGAGGATCTGGCTTAAGATGCTATCCGTCCATTGCGTGCCTTTCTGCTTCTCCTTTCTGCTTTGTCCTGGCAAGCCTGAGGAGCACGTTCGCATGACAAAGTGTTTCCGATCAGCCCAAAAATATGGCCGCCACCGATCATAAAAAATCACCATGGGTGGGGCTTGTCAAGGAATCTTCCATAAATCAGGCAGTGCCCAGCAATCCTGATTAAATTCTTTGGAGACATCTTGCGCCATGTCTGGGCCATAAATGTCATGCTTTGTGCATGGAATACAAACCAAATAAGTGCATTTCAATGGAGAACTTGTTTTATCCTGCTAATTTACAATAATAGGCTGGAAATGAATGTTCTTTTGTCTGCATTTTGTGTGTTACTATATAATATAAAATGTAGAATGCTCTACATTGTCAGTTCCTCTGCTAAGTGCAACAACAATTTCACCGCAGGGAACAATAGAACTTGATTTACACAAGGGCAGTAATAAATGGCTGGAGTGAAGCCCTTTTCTTCAGACAAGTGAAATAAATGAAGTTAAGCATAATGATTATTATCATTATTGCTATCTTTGTCACTGTTATTAATCATGGCATTTATATTCTAGTATGTCACAGTGCATTAAATCTTATTTCGGCTCCAAGACAGGACGGTACTGGATGTGAATATAAAGCTCAAACCTGTCATTTGTCATCTTTGCTGCACAACACTGCTGGTCCGACTAAGTATTTGCAGCCACTCTGAGTGTGTGTTGTTCTTGTTATATGAAACGTACATTTTAAAAACGTAAATGTATGAAATACACCAAAAAACCCTTCACATTAACACTAACTGGAAACAAAATACACAAAATGTTACATATAAATGATACGTCTGAATCCCCCCCCTTTTCTGTGTGGTCTAAATGAAAATAAAGACAAAGACAAAGAGTAAATGGATCACTCACATTGTAACTCTCAAGTATATGCTCCATTTAATGTGCACAAAAATACCAGAAAATACACTCAAAACATGAATTCAAGTTCAATTCAATCTCATTGCTCATAAAAACATGGTTAAAATGTGATTCCCCCGCGACCCTAATGAGGATAAGCGGCATAGAAAATGAATGATTGAATGAAAATGTGATTCAAATATTCCACTACTATTAAAGAGACCCGTGTTAGGCAAATAGATTTTCAGACATGTGTGCTATCGCTTTGATTTATTTACAAATGTGTTTACTGTATGTGTGTACCTGTCAATACATACAAATATATTTGCAGGTATGGATTTCACGGCTTCATTTTATCATGTTTTTAAAATAATAAAAAATAGTAAATCATGCTGTTTTGTGGTTCAATACAGCCTTTAAATTAATAACTCTTATTGCAGGTTTGAAGTATGTCACAACAGGCACAATAATGCTTAAAAATCCCTAATAAAAACATGGGCTACTGTGACTGCAGTTACCCATGCCAAGCTACAACTCAACTCTGCATTCTCAACGTCACTTCCTGTCCACTCGCCACTCAGCTCCTTTAGGGAACACAATTTTAGTAATACCCACGAGCATGGGTCTTGTCTTAACTGGCTTTTTTATTCTTATTTTGTCTACCATATTGAGTGTAAAGTTGAATATAGGAGTTTTAGTTCATTTTAAAGGGCATTGAATAGGTCTTAAACAGGTTTTTTATGCTCTACCTAAGAAAATATTGAATTTCTAAATCAGAAATCCTACTTTGCAGAAATTCACTTATTTTGGTCAGATCTGGAGCCAATTAACTGAGATAAATGAGGGATTACAGTAAAACCAGACACATCAGTGGGGATTAATCATGATGAATTAATTAGATACATTTGATTAACTTGATAACACATTTTCATTGTTTGACAGCCCTAGTTTTTACTTGATAATCCACACAATAATATTGCATGTGCGCCAAATTGCATGGCAAATGCTCTGCTAAAGGTCAAGACTCCCTTGAGAGTGCTTCTTGGTTCCGACACATTTTATGAGCCGACATGTGAAACGAAGTGAAAATTATATGTTGAATATGCTGAGCGTGAGTGGAGGAAAAACACCACAATTCCATCATCACTAAGGGGAAAGTTCTCTTTTTTCTCAATTCTCAGATCATATTGAACACCACACTGCACAAGTAAGCACAGATATTGCAGCACAGAAGAGACAGACTGATGTGTTTCTATCATGGGATGGAGTGGAGCAAAAGATGAGGTCCAGGACAAACAAGAAACGAGAGTGTGGGAGAGAAAGCCAGTAATGTATACATCAGGACCACGCTTCATTGGAGAGACAGAAACAAGGATGATGAACAGTGAGAAAGAAAGGAGACGACAAAATGAGGAGAGGGAGTCGGCCTGTCAATCCGATTATGAACCAATCATTTGGCAGGGAATTGCTTTGACCTGAAACCTGGCAGATCACATTCTCTCCCACGCACGCACACACACATGCATTCCCACATGCACTCAGCATCACTTCCACACAGTTGCATGGAGATAAATGTGTCTCGCTCGCATCCAGTCTGGTGGTGTTAAGTGTGTGTGTGTGAGCGTGTATCAGCATCCATGTGAGTGTTTGTGAGAGAGCGCGTGAGTGTAAGTAAGCGAATGAGTAACGAGTGAGTGATGGATGGATGATAATGCACATTTAGCCTCTCTCACAAGGGCTTACATGTCTCGCCCGGCTCACGCACACTTATGCACGCTCGCAAAACTGCAAGTAGACCCCACTTTTCAGACCTTATTTGGAGTAAAATATGAAGGTGTAAATGTCTCCCCTGCTCACTTTCTTTGTGTTTAGCTTTCAGGAGATCCATTTCCCGCTATCTGCCATATCTTAGACCTTTAAGTTGTCTCTGTCTTTTTCTTAGCCGTGCTGTCTGTCTCTTAGTAATGGAACTAATTTGTTTAGCACACAAAGAGTGTTTGTCCATTAGTGCAAGCGTGTCCGTGCCTCGACAGATGGTGACAGATCACTGTGTCTTCTTTGTGTGTGTGTGTGTGTGTGTGTGTGCAGAAAGGCAGAAAAAAATGCACATTTCCTCAGTGAGCTTATTTACAGTTATTTACAGCCTTTTTACTATGACAACTATGTGAAGTAAAGGACTTTATTGGAGCTGTGTGCTTCTTTAAAGAGGCAAACAGGCTGGAAAACTGTTTACTGAGCTTCTTCATATTTCCAGTTGACTTTGTTCAGTCATGCAGGTGCAGCTACAAAGTGAGCTTCTTGTGGGACCTGAAAATTTAATTATTTTTCCGTGGCCTCTTTCATGTTTCTGGCCTTCAGTGGACAAAGGTGCAGCTCGGTTAGTGTTGGAGATAAGTAAAGTGAGAAATGATTTGTTTACCTTGCTTTCTTCTGCCAAAGCATGCATTTCATCAAGCCCATTTTACCTTATCTGGTCCTATTTGCTTGCACAAATACTTATAAAGTCCACTAACAAGACAGTTACCTTAAAATGGGCATAAAATGACAATATTTAGCAGAATTAATCAGCTAACATTACTGTATACTGATGTAATGTCCGATATCAACCAATATCGATACCAATATGTCTAACATCACATATCTCCTGTCGTGGAATTAACACATATCTTCTGTGAAGCTAACGAGTACAGCATCAGCAATTCTCTTCACAATTTGGAAGCAAACAACATTGTAAAACATCTGCAAAATACTTGCAACTGGGCACGGCGAAGCATGGCTCAAAGACGTTTGGTGAATGAGGTCTTGCACAAGAAAAAAGGGCTGGTTATCCAGTGCACGCCGTGGTTTTCCGATTGGGAATTGGAAACATTTGCAGTTATTGCAAATTGCAAGTTTAATATTCATAAACATAACAATAGTCAGGTACAAAGCGAGCAAGCTTGCCACCAATAGTTGTTTACTTTTCTTCAGATGCGGTTTGAAGAGGTCATTATTTGCATGCCGGAAAATACGGAAGCCCATAGGCCTACAGTTTATACAACATTTTTTTTTAAACCTAGCGATATTACATTTTACACCCAATAATATCGTCCGTATAATATCTGTGGGCCGATCCATAATACAGTATATATGCATCCTGCTTGCCAATGACCCTGCTCTTGAATATTGTTCAAGTATCGTTCACCTCCTTCCTTGTGCTGAATCAGCATGTTTAGTCATCTTCACTGATAGGTCAACTTGGGCGGGAAAGTGATCCAGGAAGGCACGGTCAGTTGATATTGATTGTTTCAATCATTCCTCTGTTTGAAGAGGACAGGGGTGAGGCATTGGCTACGACTCACGATAAATATCTTTCCTCTGAGCGAGGGCAACTTTCACTGGGCCCACCAATCAGTGTGTCTGTATAGGTGTGTGTGTGTGAGAGAGAGATAGTACAAAATGTTGGTCTCCAGCTAACAGAAAAACTCAGATTCTGCAAAATAGGCTCAAATAAAAATATGCCTTAAATCAGGAGTCTCCAAACTTTTTTCCCAAAGGGCCGTGTTTGTGTCATTAGCATCGATATTTAGTTTTTCCCCTTAGATGATGCATTCTTTCTCTTTTTGACCCTTGGGTGACCTTTTTTCACCCTTGTATATTTTTTAGAATGTGTCGCATACCAATTAAAAATGAGCTGCAGGTCATAAATGTATCTGTAACGCACTTTGGACACCCCCGCCTTAAAGAGTGATTTGATTTGCATTGATAGTACCACTTTTAGGGAGTCTTCTATTCTTGTCTTCTATTCTTCTGCACAAAAGTGGCAGATTATCAATAGCTTGAATCGCTGTTTTCATCTCTTCTCTCGCCTATATTTCCGGCTGAGTGGCTGTCAGGACTGACGGTTTCAGGGCCTCCAGAGACACGGTGGTTGATCTACGTGGCGCACACTATCCAGGAAGCCCAGCACTTCCTTAAAACAACTGTAAAAGCGGCAGTGACAACCTAAGCTTTACACGTCTCGTCTTGGGTAAGTGAACATATGGTTTGTTTTCATTGAGCTGACCGACACACCTTGCGGTAATCCAGATGAAAACTAAAGTACAACTGAATTGCATGTTGGAAATGTCGCTTTTAATGTACTTTTCAGCAAGAATGGCTTCATTTGGGTAGTCTTATACTGTTAGGTATAATTACTACACATTTAGATTCAGTTTATAAGACCAGTGGATTTTCAGTCAAATATCTTCTCTCTTGACCCACAAACTGGTTTGTTCTTGTTTATTCCACAACCTCCAAAAATACCGAACCACTAAACACAGCACAAATACAATACCTGCCTAATTAAAAAGTCACCACCTGGATTTAACTAAGTAAAATGTGGTCAGGTCTAGGTTCAGCAACACTATGTGCTCAAACAATGAGGTCAGCTGACTACCTGAATATACGGAATGACCAGGTTATTCCATCAATGGACTTTTTCTTCCCTGATGGCACGGGCATATTCCAAGATAACAATGCCAGGATTCATTGGGCTCAAATTGTGAAGGAGTGGGTCAGGGAGCATGAGACATCAATTTCACACATGGAGTTCAGACCTTAACCCCATTGAGAATCTTTGGAATGTGCTGGAGAAGGCTTTGCGCAGCGGTTAGACTCTACCATCATCAATGCAAGATCTTGGTGAAAAATTAATGCAACACTGGAAGGAAATAAATCTTGTGAGATTGCAGAAGCCTATCCAAACAAAGCCACAGCGAATGCAATGTAATCAAAGCTAAAGGCGCTCCAACTAAATAGTATTAGAGTGTATGACCTTTTTTTTGCCAGGCAGTGTGTGTCCACCGTAGCATGGTCAATCCCAGAAGTCCACAGAAGCCTGTGGTCTACGCTGGCATTTGTGGCGATATTGTAACCGTACCACAACGATGGTTCTACTACGGTGAAATTAGAGGAAACTGTGCAAGCTACATCCTAAGGTTTTCTTGTTTGGGGTAGTGCAAGGTGGGGGATGCTTCAAGTGTCACTGTGCCTGCATATGTAACCAAGACAGGGAGACAGACGGGGGCAGGGAGGGCTTTGTGCACCAGCCCTTTCCCACACTCCCTTTCACCTTTTGTTGTATGGAAGCTCCGGGACTCGCTGACATGACGAATCGCTCTGCCTGCTTAGTCCAGACATGGTAGTAGAAAAGTAAAGAAAATGGAATGAAGTGGAGTGAAGTGATGAATGAATGTGTGTATGTCCTGTGTGTGTAATCCTTCAATCTCTGCGCTTGGAAATGCTTCCCATCCACATACTTTTTTAGCCGGATGCGGAGAAATTAAGGCGTCACGGTTTTGAGATCTAGAGTCACATCCTCCAACATGAGCTGACTAGCACCTCATATGAAGACTCATGCTGCTACCCTAATGCCAACACCAAGCTGTTGCTCATAAAGCCTTTAGCCAGGCACAATGGAAGCATTACCACACAAGTGAGTGACTCTGAATGGCTCTGAGGGCTTGTGTTTATATAGAGTGCGGCGGCTACAGAGAAGGAGGGGGGCAGTTCCTGACAAGGCAGAAGACCTTATTATCACCTCCGACCCTTGTCAAGCAAGCGCTTGCCGCCAATGTCGCATGCGTGCATCACACACTAGAACCCACTTCAGCGGCAGATGTAGCGCTGGTCCAAACCACGTTCTGGAACGCCCATCTTGATGTGTCGTATAATAAATGGCATTGCTTCTCCCGCTATTACATTACAACCTGTACCTTGCAAAATACAGATATACAGAAGGTAATAATCCAAATAATTGACAAAGCCCAAGGTTGGCTCACTGATGCATGACCACATCTGCATGCACAATGCACACGTGTCGCATACAATAGGGCTGAAACGATTCCGCCAATAATTCGAGTACCTCGTGCTTCGATGAATCGCAGGCGTCACCAATGCACTTACGTCACCCACGCAGTGTATGATGTTTGAAGGTATAGCAGGATTGGAACGGCGGGAGAACGCGACAGGGCAGCCAAAGAGAAAGAAAACAAAATGTCAAGAACCGACATAAAATGTGGCTAAAGAGCAGCTTGAACTCCGTGACATGTATCCATTGTAGCAGTGTCTTATATGCCGTATCCTCCCAAATGGAGCGTAAGATCCGAGAGGTAAATTAAAATGAACGTAGCGCAAATCATTGAGATGAGGGTTAACGTGCCATACTAATATAACTTTAGCGTGTAGATGACTCGCTTTCTCTCAATTATAACCACTTTGGCCCACGACTAGACATGAAAGAATAGTATAAATCTTATAAAACTCAATTTACACAGAAACTAAATCCTGATTTATCCTAAATCCTGATTTCATGCATGCTTGCTTGTTCATTCATTCATTCATTTTCTATACCGCTTATCCTCATTGGGGTCGGGGCAAAGCTGGAGCCTATCCCAGCTGAATGCAGCAAAATACAAACTAGGAAAGTATTTTTTTTTTGGTTCACCATATCACAGTATCGAGATTCCTGGCACTACTCCCAATACTTCATGCGGCCCAGCCCCACCCATACCCTACCTTCCGGTGGCCCCCAGGTAAATGCAGTTTGAGACCCATGTTGTAAAGAATATTTGCCTTATTTCTGTCTTAAGTTTAGGATTTATAAATGTACAGCCATCAATGTAATGTGTTATTAAGGCTTAGTGATGTATTAGTAAAGTCATTATCATTGCTATTAAAGGTCCACAAGTTCGTGCCAACTAAGCATCTCTTCCGCTGCTCGTTGGGGAATCCACAGAGTGACAGAAGAGAGTCGTTTTTAACGCAGACAAAGTCGCTGGGGTTCGGTAAAGTCTCCGGATCAGTTGAGAACAACGGAATTAAAAACTTATAAAATGCTCCGGGTGGAGGTTTATACTTCGAGGTCGCTGATTTGCTCATTTCACTGTCAATCAAAAGGGGACTCCGCCTCAGACAGATCATCCAATCATCATGCAGAAGCCGAGCATCCAAGGCAGCCCCCTGAGCGTCCAATAGGCGGGAAAAAGCCCAGTGTTTATCCAATGACTGTCTAGGTTTGCACCCTCTCCACGCTTCCCTATCGGTCAGTAGATGCTCGGTGTCCAATTGTGTACAAAAAACAAAAACAATGGGCCGTGGGGGTGGGGGGATTCAGAACACATGATGAAGGTATTCTTGCGCATGAAATGTACACAGAGCAGTACATATTTCACCACTTTTTTGGGGGGGACATTTTAGGGGAAGCCGAGCTTCCCTTGCAGTCTTAGAGCAACCCCATTGAAAAAAATAGTAAAAATAATTAACTCTAAAAATGCAAAAGCTCACATTTATCCAAATGTTTTGTACATGGTTTTGCTTGATAGCATGTAGATATTTTATGTAGCTTTTGTGCTAGTTATTTTGTAAGGTATATTATATTATATGTAGGCCTATAGTAATTTCATAGTTTAAATGTAGCTTTGATATAGTGTGCAAAATGCGCGGTTATTTACATTTTTTCATGGTGATTGTTGTATTTTTAATTTATTGCTGTTGTAGATGATTCACTTACACAAAGGATTTAAATTTTGGGATCAGGTAATTGTGGCAATTCTCTTCTTTTTATAATGTATTCATAATTTATTAACTATGTAAACTGGGTGACTAGTTATGTTACGATTTAAAGACAACGGTGCAAACAATTCCATTGATGAAAAACAAACAATATAAAAAAACAGATGAAAAACTGCAGGTTAGTTCGAGTTGTGAATAGCTGATCCATCCGGGCCAAGCAGGGTGAAGGGTCAGCATTAAAGGTCGACAGAGGCGGGAACTCCCGTCCTTCCTTCCTGGAAATAATACCAGCCGTCACCTTCAGTAATAGTGATTGTTTCCACAAGGAAATACAGGACATGCCTCAAATGTGTGGCATAAGTGGCGGTCACTCAGCCATGACGGTGTTAATGTTGTGATATAAGCATGCACTGGTGGTCCCTTAAACTGGCATGACCCCTCCTTCCAGGCTTTGTGTGTGACGTGTTGAAGGAGGGCCAGTTTCCCCAGTGTCACCACAGGGTTGCATGGTTTAGCGCAGTGGCAAGGAATGCAGCATCAAGGCAGCAGAAGATGAAGGGGAAAAAGAGAAAGAAAGAAATGAAAAAAATACTTTCTTCCTCCCCCATGCACACTGAATGAAGAAATTAGGTCATCTTAGTACAGCCATTGTAGGGAAGAAATTATCATCATCATAATTGGACCCTTGGCCAATTGGAGGGTGCTTCAGACACTCACACAAAGAATCCACAAAATCTGTCACACACTTCTTGAGCCGCTCACATGACCCCGGGAGCGGGCAACAAGGAAGCCTACATAAATCAGCGTGTGTTTGGCACTTTTATACCTCATTCACCAGCCTCATTTGGGGACAGAAGCGTGATAGAGGAGCGTAACTTGTGCTATATGTAATTGTGGTCGTGATCTTTCCATCAATCACCACATGCTTACATCACTGAAGTCTGGTGGCCAGCAGGGTGGGGGAAAAATCTCCATAGGATTGTTGCATGCAGCCATCCATGATGAGCATTGAATGGAAAATGACTAATTATGCCATATGAATAATTGGTGACCAGTCCAGCTGGGATAGGCTCCCTCTAAACCATAGCCCTGAACAGGATAAGCGGTAGAAAATAAATGAATGAATAGCCTCATTATATGTTTTATATATATCTGCCATTCAAAATCATTACAATGAATAATGTACACTTCTGGAATAAAATCGTGTCTAGAAGTGTGACTTGAAGCACAGCATATATTGTGAATTACATGAAAAGCTGTGGGAAACCACCCTATTTGCGTTTTATAAGGTGGCAGTATCTGCAATTCAAGTCTACGGCAGCTTTATCTACCTCTACGTGCATTTTAAAATAAGGGTTGCGCTACTCAGATGTTGGTGTGACACTCAAGTGTGCACAAATTCATCAAACAAAGTACTTATTTGTTCATATGATGGACACAAAGCATCAAACCCACGCTCCGTCGCCTTTCTGCTTCTTCTTCTCCTCACGTCATGAGGCACTCGTAATTGTGAATGATAGGCACAAATTGTTTTTCAACCAGTTTCCCCCGGGCGACAATCATGTGTGGCACCAAATTGATAATACTTACATTCTACTTTTGGAGAATTCTCAACACGTATGAGTGGGGGTATGGTATGACAAAAAGGCCCTGGGGGTACACAAGACAACACAGGTTTGAAAACATTTTTCTACACCACTGCAATATTACTCACATAGTTAAATGGTAAACTTTTTGAGAGCATTATCTTTACAAAGGCTTTTTTAGACAGTCTTTGTATGGGAGTTATTGGTTCTTGGCACATTCTTAAAATAAAATAAATGAAAAAAACCGCAAGAAAAAAAACCATCAGTAAAGATAGAAAAAGAGCAGTATTTTTACAAGAATAAATATTTGACAAATATTAGGACAAAGAATAAAGTTTGAGGAAAATGTGTGTAGGTAAATGGTATGATATAAATTACAGTAAAAAAGTATGTATAGTAAGTATATGTAAGAAGAAAAAGTTCATGTTAATAATACGTCTTGTCACTGATAACATAAAGCTTTAAATATAAAAAACGTCTTTGTCCAGCTAAACAGGTTAGTTAAAAAACATGTAAAAGTGGCCCCCGCATTCTTTGACTTTTCAGTATGCCGCCCACGGTGGAAAAACCTCGAACACCCCTGCTGTAGGCCTTCAAAATAAAAGAAACACGGCAGTAAAATAACATGGTTTCACCATAGCGGTCAGTCGGGTCTTTACACGAGCAACAACATCATGGTTAGAACTGCATGGAAATTGTAGTGGAAGACCAGAATTTCCTTTTTTTTTCCAGAAAATTTCAAATATCTTCAAATGCAAAACATGGCAGCCATGAAACAGCGTGAGCTTTGTCAGTGCATGAAGAGGTGGAAGACCGAGCGCTTGATCTCAGTTTGTTTGCGTCTCAGTCTGTTTAGTTTCCTTTTTTAGGGCGAGGTTCCTGTCTCATGCCTTTATTCTGTAGTGTTACCTTTGTTGCTTTGTTATGTTCTCTGCTGCTTTTGCTTCCTTGTTCTCGCACACCTGCTCCTGATTGGTTTGTGATGATTTAGTGTCATTTGTTTGCCCTGTTGCGGAAGGACTGCATGCTATTGCTTTCTGTTGTTTCTCCGATTATTATTAAAGCACTTTTTTTTACCTGCCTTGGTGGACCTAGTCTCGCGCATCCTGGGGTCGCCGCTGCAATGCTCAAGCTAAGGCCTGACAGCTCCTCCGCACACATTTTTATGAGGCTTTCGACATTATTTATTCATGTTCAAAAACAAGTCTGTTGAGGGCATTGCCAAGATCTTCCAACGCGCACACAAACATCTAAACTGAAATCAAAGATATAGGCGGTATACATTTTCCTATTCTACTGTAATCTATCGCATGAGTGGGTTGGTGACATTTTCAGGAAACATGTCAGCAACTGGGCAAAGACGAAGAGAGAAAACAAAGGCAGAGCTGACACTAATCTCCATAATAGCATGTGCTCTTGTTCCCTATCAAGTTTTTTTATACAGCCCAATGCAAGAATTGTTTATCACCGCAATGCCCGCACTGTCTATTGTGCATCTTAACAAGTGTGAAGCAGTAATGAGACGTCTGGAGTTATTGTGGTGTCTTAGTGGTGGGGGCGGTTACACACATCCTCTCGCTTTACAGCATTGGCAGTTTACATTGGAGCAAAACAATCTCACTGCATACCAGGACAGATTACAGATGTTAAGTAGTCGGAAGTGTGAGTCCGCACTCACAATGGGCTCAACTGAGGCAGCCATTAAAAATGGTGCGATGCACAAACTTCACAGTGCTCTGGAACACAAAGATGAGTAATATGAACAGCATTTAGTTTGTGCAATGGGAGGATGATGTGAGAACTTTTACACATACTGTGCTTCTTGGATTGCATAACTGAGAGGTCAGTGACACTGACCATGTTGGCTTGCCACCTAATTTTTTGACCTGATATGCTTGTGGTCATTATTATCTGTAGACATGTTTTAGAACAATGCATTAGATGTATACTAGATGTTACAAAGATGTAAGTACCTGGGTGTTCATAAACACAAATGCACTTTACAAAAGGTCAGAGCAGACTCTACCTGCACAGGAGGCTGAGGTCCTTTGGAGTGCAGGGGGCACTCCTGAAGACCTTTTATGACTCTGACCTGGCCTATGCCTTTTTGTATGGTGTGGTCTGCTGGAGGAGCAGCATCACAGCAACTGAACGAAAGAAGCTGGACAAATGGATAAAAAAAAGGCCACCTCTGTCCAGGGATGTCCACTGGAACAGGTGGAGGAGGATGGAAAGAGGAGGTTGACAGCCCAGCTATCCTCCATGATGAACAACAACTCCCACCCCCTCCAACACACACTCACTGCAGTAAGAAGCTCCATTAGTGACAGGATCATCCATCCAAAGTGTGGGAAGGAGAGGGATCGCAGGTCTTTCCTTCCTGGAGCTGTCAGACTATTTAACAAAAACTGCTCCAAAAATCCTACACAATTACCGTGAAATAGCTGTGTAATAACCATGCAATAAACTGCGCAATGACTGTGCAAGAAACCTGTGGCTTGTTCAGCATATACACCACTGTAAATACCATATATAACTTGTATATAATAAATAATACCTTTTTGTACACCTACACAGTTTAGCGGCATAGAAAAAGGATGGATGGATGAAGTTTAGTAACATCTAAAAAAGCTCCTCTCGTCCCCGTCCCTCTTTACAAAAATAGGTAAAATTGACATTGTCTATTCATTTGTTGTTTGTAATTATTTTTGCATCATTTTCTGCATGTAAAGTTTAATTAATTGGATTTACTTGATCTTCTAAGGGTAGAATTGGGTAGTGACCGAAAGGACAAAGATCGCGGGTACAAGCGGCCAAAATGAGTTTTCTCCGCAGGGTGGCTGGGCTCTCCCTTAGTGGGAAGCACTGTCATCCGGGTAGAATCACTCGGAGTAGAACCGCTCCTCCTCCTCATTGGGAGGAGCCAGATGAGGTGGCTCGGGCATCTGGTTAGGATGCCTCCCGATGCCTTTTTGGGGAGGTGTTCAGGGCACGTCCAACTGGTAGGAGGCCTCGGGTAAGACCCAGGACACGTTGAAGAGACTATGTCTCTCAGCTGGCCTGGGAACGCCTCGGCATCCGTTGGGAAAAGCTGGACGAAGTGGCCGGGGAGAGGGAAGTCTGGGCTTCCCTGCTTAGGCTGCTGCCCCCGTGAAATGACCTCGAAGAAAATGGATGGATGGATGGATGATCTTCTAAGGGAAACATGCCTTGTTTAGGGTGTGTTTTGGTTTGAGTTGGACTTTCTGGAACTTGTTAATGACGCAAACCAAGTCACTACCGTATTTCGATTTCCATGATTTCCTATGGTAAAAATGCCTGCACGTGTCAACCCAGTACATCCATCCATCCATCCATTTTCTATACCGCTTATCCTCATTAGGGTCACGGGGGTGCTGGAGCCTATCCCAGCAGACTTTGGGCGAGAGGCGGGGTTCAACCCAGTACAATCAATCAATTACCTGGAAAAACCTGTTTAACTATTTTTTTCCCCACTTTCCCCTTTTTGAGGGTTCAGTTTGCAGCAGTGCGTCCACGGGCTCCTAAACAGCCGTGGGGGGCATGGGCATGATTGACAGCACTTGGCCGGCCACAGGAACCCTCCTTCCCGTCGTCTCCACCTCCTGTCCCTCCCCGCCTCCCTCTCCATCTCCAAGCTCAGTCACACCACGCCGCCAACAGGGATGCATCGAGGGCGCAGCGCAGCCTGAAAAATGGCCCCGACTCCGCGCGTCTTGTGGATCTATCCTTCCCGTTTCCTGCTCTCCTTCTTCGTGCTTTTTCACGTGTTGTGGTCATGCCAAGCGTTAAGGAATTACCCGGAGAATGAAGGTAGGTGCCAGCGCTACTTAGTTGCGCGGACCCGGGGACCGGGGAGGTGCAGGGAGCCCCATCGGTGGACATTCCCCATTAAAGTGCTGCACTCGGTTAGGAATCGTGTATGACGAGGTTCAAAAAGAGCAAAGAGGAGTCGCGTGGAAAGTGTGCGTCACGTTTTTTCTTTTGCATATTGACATTAAATTTGCATGACATGTGACGACAGAAGGCGGCACATCCGTCCCCCAAAGTGGACTAACTTATACCAATCCTACCCCTGCATGTTCATTAAAGCACGCTGAGGGATGATGCCTTTTTCTGCCGGGGATTTAAACCATCAGTCTGCAAATGAGAGGCAGCAATTACATTACATTTGTCACAGCCGCTCTCCTGTTATTATATTAACATCGATGCTCAGCCTCAAATGAACCAATACATTTAGTCTCTAACTACTCCTGGCTGCTTCCAGGGCTGGACCACGCCACACGGCTTGCTTGCTGGCAAGGTGAAGGATGAGAGCGCGCATCTGTTTGGGATTGATGATGAGAACACTTTATTAAGCAAGTTATCAGTGGAGGGAAGGCATGATGCTGCCAGGGACTGCAAGATGTGTTTGCATTAAGCCATGCCAACATATCATAGAAATCTAAGGGTGGGGGGTTTACAGTGCTCCCGGGTGCTAGTTTCATTTTGCTTTTCATTTTCTTGGGAAAAAGTACAATATTTTGGACATGGGGTAGTCATCTGACCCAAATTAGTTGAAAAATTAACCTTAAATTATATTATTTATATTTTAAATGGTGGTAAACACTTTCAATTAGCTGACGTCATGCACAGCAAAGTAGGCGGAATCAACAGTGCCTCTGCTGGTTGCAGCCAAGTATGCATATTTTGCCTGAAGTTGCTTCAAGATGCAATTAATCAGCGATCATAGTTTAGTTGTTTCTAAAGCCAGAAGTAGTAACTCACTGAAAAAGCTGTAAAAGTATTCAAACCTGCAAGTGAAGAAATGGTGGAACGATTATTGTAGCCCTTTATAAAATAAACAACTGTATTTGGTCATTTAAGTCAAAATGGACACCACTATGAGGCAATGGTAGCATGTGAAAGGTTATAATAATATTGAACATGTACTACTGTGTTTTTATTGTATAGTAAACCTCATAATAAAGTTATTAAAGTTAAAAAGCATTGCCTTAAAAATGCCTTGTGTGGCTGCTTCCCCCAGTAAATCACATCAGACTCATATACAGCAAAGCAGGCCACACCTAAGCATAGAGGGGACCTCCAACGTGAGAGCCTTGAATTGGTATAGGATGCTGAATGTATGTCACAGCCCGGAGGAGTTCATACGGGCTCAGGAGGGTATACGGCAGGAGCGAGGATGAGGAAGAGGGAGAGGAGGGAGAGGCACAGTCAGGGAGGAGTGTTTAAACAGGAGGAGACAATGCATGTGATGAAATATTCATTGTGGTGAATGGAGAATGAAGGATGATGAATCGAAACTCCTGTTGATTTGGATAAATGAGTTGCAGTGCTTGTGGCGTACAAGACAAGCTCCAGTCGTTGGTCACGATATTTGATACGAACACCGACTGACTTTTCTTCCCACCATCTCTCGCTATATCCTGTTGTTTCGCACTACATTGGCCTAATTTACACCGTAAACACCGCTCCATCATGAAAGGCTGCACTCCTGGCCACAACTTTAGGTGCACCTCCACAAATAAGGTAATATGACAAGAATACAATTGCTCAGTTTTCACAGTGACTGCTGTAGGACAATTAAGTGTTTCTAATATTTCGTCTCATGCAGCTAAAAAGGCAACCAGAATATTAGAAACACCTCTCAGTATAATGTTGTGCAGTTCTAAGTATATTGTGCTGTTGTATTGTTAACTCAATCTCTCTGAAAGTGTCACTGAAAAGTGAGCGCCATTATCTTTGCACACAGCTTTTGTTTTTGATGTATTAGTGTAAAGCCTGCTTTACAGCATTTCTTTCTCCTGCAGCCCTCTATAGCTAAGAAATTGTACCAGCGTATGTGTGTGTGTGTGTGTGTGTGCATCCTTGGCTTGTCTGTGACCGTGCACATTGTCCACCCACATATTTCAGTTGCCACTTTATTCCAGGAAAACCTCACCCTAAGCGCGGCTGTCGTAAAAACATACAGTTCCCCATGCAGTGACCAATTAAAGAGCACAGGCCCCTTGGATGGAGTCGATATTGTTAGCTAAAATAGTGTTACACTGTCAACAAGCGCTCTTTACGACGGTAGCGGAAATTGTTGGCATTTACAAGAAAAGCGGTTGCTGTGCTGGGCCAGTGGAACAAAGTGCTTGGGGAATGGAATTGATGAAATTGGTTCAAATTGGTGCTAAATGCAGACTGAATGGGGAACGTGAGCCATAGTGGAAATGACTTCATAAGTCGCTGAGACGATGGATCCCTTTTCAAAGTCAGCACCACTAAAAAGCGGAAGAGGAGTGGGAGGAGATGATGCACCAGCAGAGGGAGCCCCCACACACTCTCTCAGTGTTGTGTGTGTGTGTGTGTGTGTGTGTGTGCGCGCGTGTGTGAACCCTGAGGGTAAACTGATGTAACATCAGGGCCCCCAGGAGTTTCCTCTCTCTGTGTGCTGCTTTTGCACTTGCCATTTGCTCTCTTTTTGTGTTCCTAAATCCAAGAAAACATGACTAGAGCTGCTTTTCATGTTGTATTAAAGATCCGTTATTATGCAAAATGAACAGAGCCTGTTTTTGACCACTGAACGTTCTCACATGTTTGAGAGGATAGGCGCCCACACAGTTCTGGATTTTCCTTCTAGACGTGGTACTGCCTCTGACACCACTAGATAATAAGCCCGCACTGTGTATAAAGCCACCACTTCACAAGGAAACACACACACTAATTAGAGCTTAGTAAAAAAAAAGAAAAAAAAAAAAAGGCTTCGCTACACATTTTAAATTAAAGCCCGGCGCTCTGTCAACAATCAGCTTTAGATGTGGGAGCTGTAAATTTTGTTTTCAATAGGGAATACGCTAACCCGGCATGATGCCGCTGTTAAAATGCGACTGTAATGTTAGCACTGTAGCTCACATAGCTATGCAAGTGTTAAGTTGTTGTGTGTGAAATACTGCATTACATTAGGAGTGTCACGCGATCTTGCAAGATGAAAACGTGGCGATAGTCCTCATTTAAAGAAAAGCTGTTTTGCCAGAACAGGTCAGCCAGAAGTCTATCAGACCGTGAGCTATGGCTTTGCTACTGTAATTGATGGTACTCAACTTAATATGGAGGTAGCAGTGCGTGAGGCAGGATTGCAACTCCACATCAGGTGCTTTACTTACACTATAAACTTTGCCATCCAGCCTACCATGGTGTTCCCAGCGTCATTTGCTCATGACGTGGAGCTGTTTTTTCCATCCGATTTCCATAGGACAAACTCTCTAAACTCCTAAACTTTGCATAGAAACACCCTCACAGTTGTTGGATGTGCGACATTTCCCGGTGTAAACATGAGTAGTTCAAGTATAAACTACATGCGGCGCTATTACAGCAATGGCTTGTTAAATTCAACAGTTTTGACGCTTATTTCAGTTTGTGCGTAAAAGTTAAACAGTTAAAAGCATCATGCTTAGGTCATGCATGCAAACTGCATAAAACATTTCAAAATGTACCTGCATTATTTTGTGACTAAAATAAAAAGTCCATGTAATGCTATATTTTGTCAATATAGATGTCTTAGAAGTAATGTTACAATTACGCCAGTCAACGTTAAGGTGTTACCAACGGAAGTTTCCCTGAACGGCACGATTTTTTATTTTTTTATGTATTGTATGGGCCGCACGGTGGCTGAGTGGTTAGCATATTGGCCACACAGTCAGGAGATCTGGAAGACCAGGGTTCAAATCTCCGTTGGGCATCTCTGTGTGGAGTTTGCATGTTCTCCCCGTGCGTGTGTGGGTTTTCTCCGGGTACTCCGGTTTCCTCCCACATTCCAAAAACATGCATGTTAGGTTAATTGGCGACTCTAAATTGTCCATCGGTATGAATGTGAGTGTGACTGGTTGTTTGTCTATATGTGCCCTGCGATTGACTGGCGACCAGTCCAGGGTGTACCCCGCCTC
>QODF01000161.1:2028870-2045607 GCA_024372805.1 Oostethus manadensis
AAAAACTGGGGGATTTCTAAATGTATATTATTTTTGAATACAATAATGGCTCATATTTCCAAGCTCGATATCTCTTTGCATGAAATTAGATGTAGTTATCGTAGTCAAATCCCTACTTATCATAGATATAAACTTTTTCTGTTTGCAATTAAATGCGATTAATTATGAGTTAAGCATGAACATAATAAATTAATCAAATAAATGAATCAATTGGCGTCTGTAGTTAAAATACCGTCTCCCTTCATTCTTGTAAACTCAATATTGTATACCATCTCATCTTGTGAGCTGAGTGTATCGTGATATCCCAATATGACATCTATTACCGTGTATGTGTAAAAAAGTGGATAAAGAACCACACACACTGTTAGACAAACACAGCACATTAGCATTTTAAGTACAACAATACAAACCGGTGTTCGTGTTAGTCAATTGGGCTTACTAAAAGCACTTCAGGTGTCTAAATTCCAGCATCGTGCCTAGACCTGGCCAACAAACCTGCGCAACACTATTGTTGAAAATTCGTTTATTAATAGTAGAACATTTGTACTTTATTTGCCGTGCCCCCCTTTTGGAGATGCAATTTTTTCCTGAAGTACAGAAATAGCGGCATTTGTATGACTCGTCGTGTAGAGACCACCGGGACGCGTCCAACTCGCTGAGAAATATGTCAAGGGTGCGTTGAACAACGTAGTCCGAGGGATACAAAGGGAAATTTTGCACAGGGAACTTAATAAGAGTGTTTTTGGAACACTCGCGCTTAGTCAGAAGAGAAGTTGAACACACCCGAAGTGGCAAAGAATCCATAAACAAGGTGCTTCGTTATTAAATGCGCTGGGTTCTAAAGGGGGAAAAAAAGTAGCAGCTTGTAGTCTTAAAAATACGGTAATAATGAAAAGTGTGAATGGCAGCCATGCGCCCCCCAGTTTGAAAACCACTGAATTAGATCAACTCAAATGGGAACTATGGGAATGCAAAAGGGAGTTTAGGAGAGAAAACCTACCTGTGGTTTACATTGCACTAACCATGAGACTTGACGTGAGACTTTGCATTGTGTTGGCTGTATGGGAGTAGTGGAGGAAATGTGCTTCGTAAGGTCAGCATGAGCAGTTATTGCCAAGGCAAGCATATGTAAAACATGCCCTCTCCTGACACACACACACGAGCACACTCCCTTCTAATGATTCACACAAGATCCTGACTTGGGTATAATGCAGGGTCAAAGGTCTCCTCTACTTTAATTGCTTTAATCTATAGGGCTCGCTTGTAGTTATCGGCAGAGCCATACCTCATGGAGAATGTGCCTTTGTGGGATGGCGGCGGTTGAGTGTAACGGCCGTGACCTTGAACAAAAGACAATATAGATCGCTGTTGTCATTACCAGAGAACGGCAAAAAAGCACAAGCGTCCACCTGTTTTTTCTTTTTTTTTTAATCTGCCTCTTTTGTATTTGCCCTACTTTGCTTTATCTCTCTCTTGGATTGTTTTCCCTTCTGCTCTTACTTCAGCACTTTCTCATACATTCCCCAGAGCTCCCAGGACTTGTAATCGGGCAGAGCTGTGTAAAACATAAGCACACAGAGTCTAGCGCACATGCATTCACACCCACAGACACTCATTCCACCCTAATGTATGGCTAGGGGGCAGTTTGGTGGTCTTGGTCCAGAGAATAACGTCAGGTATTCCAGTGGCTGGCTGATAGATGAGGCTATAAATACAGCACAGTGACAGAGAATGATTCTAGTGTGTAGGCTGTGTGTGTGTGTGTGTGTGCATGAGAAAAAGAGAATGGTATTATCCATATAAAAGAAAAGAAAGCAAATCCATAAGAGTGAGATGGGATAAAAGAGACAAAGAGAACACACTCATGGTAAGCAGAGCGCCCGATGCGGCTTTGTCTTATCTATGAATGAGAAACAAGCCAAACAAATCAAACGCTATTTTTTTAATCGTTTCAGTGTTCAGATCCTCGCGTTTTCCTCGATGGTTGCAAAGTGCGATGAAAAGATACTGTCAGAATATTTGCATAGTAACCTACATATGAATGTAAAGCGAGTGGCTGTGCAGTGTGTGCCAGTGTCTC
Organism: Oostethus manadensis; assembly: GCA_024372805.1. Lineage (NCBI taxonomy): Eukaryota > Metazoa > Chordata > Actinopteri > Syngnathiformes > Syngnathidae > Oostethus > Oostethus manadensis. The sequence continues at coordinate 2,030,951 of QODF01000161.1, forward strand.
CCGAGCATTTCCACATCTGCTCGTGTAACTCATTGCATCCACATGCCTTTTCGTTCTGAACTCCCAACTATTTGCATTTTCAATGGAAGACGATCACTGAGGTTTTTTCATGCAGCAACCCATAAAAACACTGACACGTGACCACCGTGAAGCATGCACACAGCCAAAATGATATACGGGCCAATTGACCTTTCACACAGTACTATACAACTGTCTCAGCATGAACGTGTAAACGCTAGCCATGTCGACTCCGAGAAATAAAAAGTGTCACTCATGATTAGGGTAGCAAAATTACCTGAATTGTCAAAGATGGAAGCTAAATGGAGATGAACTGGAAAACTGCAGGCCATATTTTGACATTTATATAATGTCCAGCAGTATAATCTTGGTTAAATGTCCCATATTTGACTACAGGTTGGACCATACAAAATGAAAATAATTCATTCAAATGTCGAACAACCTTTGTTATTTATATAACGTGTGCTATGCAATTATCATTGTTTGAAAAACACATAATAATATGTGTTTTCCACCGTTGATGAACTTGCACTAGCACAGTTATGCTTATAATGGCACTGGTGATACGTTCCTCGAGATGATTAAGGATGAATCGCAATTCCAGCCCTTACCCCTTTATCTTAGCCTTTTCCCCTAGGTTTTGCTCATTTGCAAGAAAAGAAGGTGGCGTCCCAATTCTCCTTAAATCAAAGGGTAAGGGGTAAGGGATGTACAGCCCTAGAACCCAAGTGTGGTCCCTGACCAGGGTAGGGTAGGAAACGTTTCTTTGGATACAGCACTCTCGCTGACAAGATGGCAACGCGGATACTGAAAGAAGCAATAAATGTAAGTAAGTAAGCATAATTATTGATTTTCATAGTCAATCCTTTGTTACTCCATGTAAATATTCCACATGCTTTGAATTGCTGGTTGTGGCTAGTTATAACTAGATGGTGCAGCAATATCGAACAACATAACATTAAGGAGTAGGGGGGACACCAGTGTTAGTGACGATTGGAGACACACTTCAACAAGCAACCTATTAGAAAAACTAAACGATAAAACTTCTGTAACAGACTGACGCATAGTTGGCAGAGCTTTTTTTTAAAGATGTGTAGCGAAGCCTACCTTTTGACAAAGCTGTCCTCCGTGTAGTGGTGGGAATAAATATGGGTCGGGCTCATCAGCCCTAGGGGTGGATGAGAAACGGTGTCATGTGAGGAAGGAGGGTTTTTGTTAATGACGTCTTCTTTCAAAAGTGGATCAAACGCGTGAAGAAGATGATAGCTTTTTCTCATATTTGGCGGTCGTAAAGGGACAGACAGCATTACATGTTACACTGCTATAACGTTGGCTCTCAAGTCAGTTGCTTAATAAGACACCTTAAATGTCAAAAGAAATATTTCTCATTAGTGAATTTTATATCAGTGAACCCCACAAAAGAGAAGCCCTTAACTGGTCACAGTCCCTGATCACCGGACCTTCACTGCTCTATACACCTACATTTGTATTCCGCCACATTCTTTCCCCTCTCATCAATCTTCCTCACTAACACGCACACCTACAGGCACCTACACCCAACGGCTTGCCCCAAAGTTGGTTGTAATTGAATTAGTTTGCTTCTGCTCTCTCTTTAGTCCGCTGCCTGTTTGCAATGCAGGCCTGGCTCGTGCTGCACCACTTAAGGGCGGCATTAAGCGGCTTTACAAGTAAACACGACCTACCGTACCATGGAAATGGGAGGTATGCTGGATGTGTTTTTCCTAAAGATAAAGATTAATCGTTAAAATACAAGTGGTCTAATCTGCAGGTACTGTAAGTGATGGCTGAATTGGTCATGGAAATAGCAGACCAGCTATTTTTTATCCATAACAGATGAGAAGTGACCAGAAGTAGTTTTGTCTGGAAATACAAGAATAACAGTAAACATAGCAAAAGTTTTCCAAAAAAGTGAGGCACAATGGAAAAAATGCCTTGGTGCCTTGGTTAACATCATTGATTGGGAACTCTATTGTTAACTCTTTGGTAACTCTAACCAAAGCACATTTTCCTATAGAAAATAATGTAAATCCAATAAGTCAGTTTAAGACACCCCAACCTTTTAACACAAAACACATTTTATGGACAATAATTATAGTTTTACATGCAGAAATTGATTAAAATAATTACAAATGACAAATGAATAGACAACTGAACATCACTTAACATCACTTTTACCTACTTTTGTTGGACCCGCCCCCAGCCCCCCCCCACACACACACACACACAAAACCATAAATTAAGAAAACAACACAAAATAAACACAACCACAATTTCCAAAAATGAAAAAATTCTATATCAATTGACATATCAACCGTCTAGAACCAATGAACATACCTTATGGTTTACTATAAAAATGAGCACGGGTGTTATGAATGTAAAATGAGATAGGCAGAAACACAGTGTCATCCACAGTGACAAAGTGTTACGCTGTTTATGCATGTGTGTGCGTGTAACTGAGCCTTGACATCACATTTACACACCTCTAAAACCACAAACGACTTTTCTTTAAGTCGTAATAATTTGGAGGTCTTGCACACTTGTCTCAGTATGCTCAAGCGTCTTAATTCTTTGCGCCGTCCATGTGTTTGTTACGTCATGCATATCTCTCTACAACTGATAGAAACATCTTAAAATGGCGCTAGCGGCCCACAGTGCATTGTGTGATGACATGTAAGTATTGCAAGATTTCATCTCGATCCATGATGGTGGTATAAACAAATCGGATAGTATTTCGGACGCTAAACAGGAGGGCAAATGCAAGCCAAGGCAACATTTTAACAAACATTTTGGTTGTTAACTGAAATACGTGCTCACCGGGCCGGACGTAAACCGAGGTACAGGAAGATTGGTTCCAGAAGATCAGACTCTAACCAAAACGTACCCTAACCTTTAATCTTATTAGGGATTAAATTACATTAAGAACACAGTTGGACTCACGCAGTGTAATAATAACAAGACGCGTGACCTTGCGGACACCTGCAGCTTATAGACAGTTGCGGCTTATAGTCTGAGAATTATGGTACACGGCTGACATGGCCAGTGGCGGTTCTGGCTTGAATGGCGCCCTGGGCGGAACAATGCTATGGTCCCCTAACACATTTTTTTAAGCTATAAAAACTACAAGTTTGCCTCACCATGTACAAAATATACAATAATATATAAGCAAAACACAGAACACATACAACTCAAATAGAATGAAATTATTTTTTTTCAGTGCACAAATCCTTCAAGTGCATCCCCTGCTGAGCTCCCCTTCCGTCACCCTCGACACAAACAGTCCCACAACTGTTGTTTACAAATGTGTTTTTTTCAACTGCAGATGTTGGTCCAATATATTTCACAGGCTTTTCTTAAACTCATTTTAGAATATAGTGAAAATCTAATATACCAAACTCCTATGCAGCCTCAAGGACCCTGCCGAGAGCGTAAAGAAAACCACACTTCAACTCCTGAATCTGGCAGATCCTTCTCTCCTGAACCCCCGAACAGGCAGGAAGGCTGAGGAGTGTGAGCCCAAAATAGTTGGAAAACACCCGGTTTTCCAACTATAACTAACAACACGGTCCTCCTTCTTAAGAACCACCCTGGTTTTCCAATTCAGAGGCACCACCCATGCAATGCTACAGACCCCTTTTAACCACAACACACTTACACCACACCCATCTACCTTCGGGGCCGTGTTACTGAGGACCTTCTTGACCATCTTGGCAACTTCAGCCCAAGAGATAGGAGGTCACAGGCGCAGGTTCCTCATTGGAAGGAGTGTCCATAGGAGTGAGGGGGTCTTCGAAATATTCCCTCCACCAGTCCACAACATCTCGAGTCGAGGTCTGGAGCCCCCCACCATACACGGTGTAGACATTGTACTGCTTCTCCCTCCTGAGACAGCGGATGGTGGTCCAGAATTTGTTCCAAGCCAACCGTGTAGGTTCATATGATGGGTTCCTCCCAATCACGCTTCTCACGTTCGGAGTGACAAACGAGACTTACAATTACCTTCTTTTTATTTCATTTCTTGATATGTATGAGACTCTTTATCGGCGATATAATTAATATAATACAAAATTAAGAATGGAATATGTTTTATTTTTGAACAATTACTGTAATTCACTTTTTTACCTTGTAATTAACCTGAGGGCTGAGGCCCAGTGGGGAGCCTCCCTCCACTCTGTTCACTAGTCGGTATAGTTTGATGATGTCTGAGCAAATGGGGGCCCGAGTATCCCGCCCTGTAGAGGGCGCCCATCTGCCGCACATATGCTGACTTGATGTGCAAATGAGCGCTGAACATGAATACATACTTTTTATTCTTCCCCCTTGCAGCGCCCCCTTGAGAATGCCACCCTGAGCAATTGCCCATGTGGCCCATAGCTAGAACCGCCACTGGATGTGGCTTTGTTTACTTTCCTGCCTCCTGCAAAACAAAGTACTTTACGACAACTTTGACTGTGAATTGCTGATCAATAAAAATTGTGGATGCGGTTAAAAAAAAAGTCTCAGTTTGTCATACATTTTGACATATCTTGCGGTTGTGAATCCATAGTTTTCAAACTGGCATTATGACTGCTACCATGCACACTTTTCATTATTACTGTATTTTTCGGACTACAAGCTGCTACTTTTTTCTCTCCCTTAGATCCCAGCGGCATTAAAAACGAAGCGTATGGATTTTTTTGCCACTTTGGGTGTTCAAACTGTCTACTGACTTAGCGCGAGTGTTCCAACAACCCTCTTAAGTTTCCATGTGTATCCGCGCGCGCTCGGAGTATGTTGTTCAACGCACCCTTAGACCCCCGGCCTCTCCCGTCTTCCTCACTGGCGACCAGGGCGTAGCGACGGCGGCCGGCGGTCCGGAAGCACGGGTTCTCTTTCACCTTGTGCAGCCGCGGCGGCGTTCACTAAATGATGTGTTACTGCTGTCTTACAGGCACTGTTTGGAAACACGGTATGTAAAAATAAGTCTTTCTGTGTCAATCATCAATTTCACAATGTTTATATCCGCCACGTATGGTTGCGTGTACGGATGGAGATGGGGGCTGGGGGCAGAAAATAATTTTACCTCCGAAAGCGGGGCGCGACAAAAACAGTACGATGGGGCATTTTACAAGATCTTTGCGTTAAAATGAAAGATTTTGGTGGGAGTTCTAGTCACAAACACAACATTTTTGTAAACAACATCCTACTAAACTGTCATGAAAACGGACTGGAAGGAGTCAACATACCAGACAAAGCTCCTTCACAACGTCGGTTTGGCGCGGACAGATATGTGTGTGTGTGTTTGCATCAATAGTAACAACCTGTCTGCCGTGTGATTTCCTATCTGTGTCAAGTGCCAAGGTCCACTGCTCTAATTTCCCCTCCTGTGGCCAACCACAGTGTGAGTCCACAGGGTATCGGCACGCTGCTCTCATCAGGAGAAATGTCTTAAAAGGTCAAGAAGAAGGACAGAAAGAGACCATGACGACTTCAGAGGAAGATGCATGTTGTGTCGAAAACACTGCTTTTGTGGGGTTTTTTGTCCTCCTAATTGTGTCGTTTGGTTCTCCTAATCAACGCTGGGAGTGCGTAGTCACGTGTCGTGTTTGCAGTTTGTACTGCAAGTTTTTTTCGGAAACCCCGAGGTCTTTGCTCTGTGTGTGTAAGTGAAGGTGTGTGTGTGCGAGCTGCTCTTTGCCCTTGATGAGTTGTCGGAACTGCTTATTAAAAAAGAAACAAGTGTCTGGGTCTGACTAGGTGTCACAGTTCAACACTCTAAGCATTGAGCCAGCAGGCAAACCCTCTCTCTCTCACACACAGGCACACATGCAGCATCTTCAAGCAACAAACTAGGGCAGCGCTCTTGTCCTAGACTGTCAGAATGGCGGCTTTTGGCGTTGCGATCGTGCTGTCAATGACAATACATGCAAAAGCTGCTAATACACCTTCTGGAGGGAAGTGCTGGCTCAACAGAACATTGTTATATGCCCATGCTGAGAGACAAGGGCTATCGTGCATCTTTGAATTTATACTATATTACCATATTAACTAAAAAAAAAACACATTTTTAAGGTGTGGCAGCTTCAAACCATGGTAACCCATGGTAAGCGAAAGCTCAGCTCTGAAACGATGTCACTTCTAGTCTGACCACCACGACACTCCCACGGCAACACATTTACACACACGAGCATGAATGTTATTATTTACTCAATGTCTTAAATTGCTTATTTACTCCTATTATGTCTAGTATATTTGGTAATATGAGTGTAAAGGTCACTATAGGGCTGTTATGTCATGTCATGTCTACGGCTTTTCAAATGTTTAAAACTATTATATGTTATATAAGAGTATGTAATACTATGATTTAATACTATATAAATATTTATACAGTTATGAACAGGTGTTAAACGCTGTAACTAGACTATATTTGATTTATAAATAAGGAATCCTACTTTGCACTAATTGCACAAGTCACTCATGATGGACGGGCCTGAAACCAATTAATCGCGTTAAATAAGGGATTACTGTACACAGATTATATAAATACACTTATTTGCTGTATTGTCTACATTTCTTCACCTAATGCCTAGATTTTGGATTAATTAAGCATTCTAAGCTCCTGTCTTCAGGGAAAACGCATAATACATTGCACCAAATATATGGTATTAATCCAGTTTTTCAATATTTTTTAATGCTGGCGATTAACATTTCAAGATGTAAATACCGCATTTGCACAAAGACCCCATGCAACCAATAACTGATGAGTGGCCATACCCATTAGGGGCTAAGACTTTCTCAATATTACTGTATAAAAACTACAGAGGCGCATAAATACGTTTCTCAGATCAATTTAAGTGTGGAGCCTAACCACTTGCAAATGAGATCCATGGACAGTAGCATAAATAAATGACTGTATGACTGTGTCTTTTTGGCTATTGAGGTTCCAGTCACCTCTGTGCTGTGTTCACTTGTGTTCTATAGAACATATCTGTTTTTTCTTCCCTAAGAGTCTGGTTGAAAGTCATGTTTTAACCTTAATTAAAGCCCGCTACTCTCTGCAGTTGACTAAATAAACTCCTTAAGCCACTAAAGGAGACAAACGGGTCATTTTATATATATATATATATATATATATAGTATATTATATTATAATATATTATATTATATATATATAGTTTATACTGCTTTGAGTAGGCCATCCAACATCTTGAAAAGCTTCCCTACATGCTCCGTACGTCTTTTCTACCATGAAGACCAGTTACATTAACAGCCGCGGAAAGTCACAACACACGCACACACACACACACAGCTTCCTTTAAAGTGACGTGAGTAAGGGATGAGAGTGCAGACAGAAAGTGGTAACAAGAAGAAAAAGGAACACGGAGCCTCCGGTGGGTTGCGGACGAGTGGAGAGAGGACTGATGAAAAGACAGCAGTGAGTGAAGCACCCCCGCCGCATGGACGCTCCATTTCTAAAGTTCAGGGCTCAACTGTTAGCCCGTGTGGAGCAGGAGCAATTGACTTTGATAACACAGTAATCTCTTGGTTATCTACTGCCAGTGAATTTCTGCAAAGATTCCTTCTTTATGAAGGGAATATTTTTGCAGTAGGAGCATAGAAAACCTGTTTACGAAGTTCTAAATATGTTTTTAAACATTATTAGAACCCTCTAGACTTACATAAAATGTGCTAAAATATGCATTTTTACTAATAGGTTATATTCAACCACAAAACAGAATTATTTAGTAATTGTTATATATCTGAAAACTTGAGATGAAATGCGTGAAACTGCAAAATTTGAACCGTGATATGGCGAGGGGCAGTGACTGAGAAAAAATACATTTGCACCCATAAACAAATGTAAAATATCTACGAATAGTCCATTTTTTAAAAATAACTTTTGCACCACAATCACTTTCACACGCAGATTTTAAAGAGCAATCAATCACACATTTGCATTGTGTTTTTTTGTGCATCAATTGGTGGCGAAGGTGGGGGCAATAAGGAAAGTTCTACACTTGATTAAAAACATTCCAATTCCCAGTGTATGAAGTAATGCTGCGTGCTTAGAATTCCATCCAAATGGTGCTCTTTACTTTGTCTCGTTGCCTGCAAATGTGTGTGCATGCATGTGTGTGTACAGTAGATGTGTATAAGCATCCTGTTGTCTTTGTGAGCCAACCAGGCAGGCTGCTGGCAGTGCTGCCTGAATCTTGGCAGGTAGGCGCTGCCCAGCTTACCCAGCGGATGCCCACCAGAGAGAGACGGTTAGCCGAGACGAAGAAATCCCAAAAGGGCAGGACACTAAAGAGAAAAGGAACATAGGGACGTGAGACAATAAGACATAAAAATGTTTTGTTTATGGAAACAAGTGTAAGATATCAGTATTTGTAGCGGATTTAATGACTGATCTGCCACCTACTCTATGCTTCATCTTTCACCCTCATCATACAATCCCTCACACATGGTGTTTCTTGGCGAATAAATACACAGGCTTGTGTATGGATCACTTGCAGTTCAGGGCCTTTAATTCTGGGTAGTGGGAAGTAACAACTGAAATAACAACGAGTAGATGCAGTAAAAAATCATATTTCTTGGCTGGCTTGACAGCTATTTGATGACTGCGTCATTGATTGTCATTAACATAAAACTAACATCAGAACTACTTCTCTGTTTGCCCAACCGTTGAGCTACTTTTTTCAAAGATGTGTGTGAGTGACAGGAAGAAAAACCCGACTGGCTTGGGGTGAAGTCATTTAGCATCAGCATTTACAGGAATCCTTTATTTATCGTTAATCCATTCCACCCCCGACTGTCTTAAGTGAATTTCCCCCAAGTTGGGTTCTGTCTTTAAAATGAATAAAATAAAGGTAATATTTTTGTAGAGCACAGAAAAAGATTATTAGAGCCATCTAGACCTAACATAACATACCTATAGTCACCTTTACACCGGTATTATCCAAAATAGAAGACACAATAAAAGCAAAAAAGCCATTTAAGACATGAATAAGACTCATCCTCGTGTGTTTTTATAAATGCGTTTCCTGGGAGAGCTGAGTGGCGGATGGACACGGGGGTTCAGCTTGGCGTGGGTTATGGCCACAAAGGTAGCCCTTCATCTGCGGTTATTGTGCCTATTGTGAGCTCATTCAAACTCGCAATAAAACAATGATGTTTGTGTGTCTCACCAAACATTACAGTAACATTACTGACACATAGGGTCTACATATAATTCACAGCGTCTTTGCACGGGTCTTCTGAATGCCTTCATTTGTTCATTTAGCCATGTTTATGCTTGAAAGTGCTTACTTTAGGCAACAAACATGTAAAATTTGCTTCAATATGGACATTTCTCTGACTAATAATAAGCTGTATTCAACCATGAAACAGCATCATTTATTAATGAGTATATTTTTGAAAAAAACGTGATAGAGCAAACCTCAAAGAGGTGTGGGACCATTGTATACATTTCTCAGCCCCGAATAAAAGACAACCCGTCTTTATTTGACTTGTTTCAATTGCAGTTGAGGGCCTTTAATTATGGGAAGTTTGACATGTCTGGGGAGCAGTGAGGTTTTCCAGAAAATATTTAGGGCTTGTACAAGTAAAGGTGACGAATGAACTTAAAAAGTACTCATAGAAAGATGTGGTGCAGGAGTAGTGCACTAGTCCTTCCACTTATCTTTTTCTTATATGAAGTGTGAGTCTATTCAGTATACAGTAGATGTGAGTGTGTGAGGGAGATAAGAGATGACTTATATTGACGGCTTGACTTAAAAACAACTCCCGGAGACCCCCAAACAACAATTGGTTGATTTTGCTTAAAGGGTAGGGTTTTTTTGGTACTGTATGGTGCTTTTGTTTGCGTAATCAGATTGGAAGTTGTTCGAATGTGATGTCATATTTTGATGCTCATCAAACCGGAAATTGTGTTTGTGTGTGTGTCAGAGAGGAAAAGCGACTGAAAATGAGCCTATCCCGAGTGACTGAGTGGTCTTAGATTACACACATACACACTTTAGCATCCCATGAGGCGGAGAGAATGGGAAAGAGGGAGAGAACCATCCATGCCGAGGACCAGCTAGACATGAATGCTTCCTGGTGTTTGTTTAAATGAAACTAATTAGCTCAGCAATGAATTGCACGTGCGTACTGTACGTTGTTGTTTCAGGATACTACCTACTTTGCGCACATTGTTAAGGAGAACATTTGATTCAAAAGTATAAACCTGCATGCACCAACGATTAATAAGAAAATGGACCCTCATTTTATAGCCCAAAAGCTTCTGAATGATGTGTTGCTGTGTCAGCAGTTAGAAAAGGAGCTGGTACATAATTAATGAGTGCGTCCATTGATTATAAGTGATAAGTGGTATTGACAGGAGGTGTGGTGAGAAGAGGAATACGTGTTGGTGTGTAGTTTTATGTAAGTCAGTGTTTTCCCACAGGATCTTAAAATGGGCTCGGGAAATGTAAAACCTGTGAAAGTGATCCAGCTACAAGGTCGCTCCCTCTACGAGAAGAAGCACACTCAGAGACCATGACATTAGGTACACCTGCACAATCAATACAATAAATGGTGCCTTCAGATGATGTCGATAACAGAGAGAACTCAATTAGATGATACAACTCATCATTTTCTTGTTTCTGGTCAACACTACATGATATTCGTTTTTTAAGTTGGACCCATTTAGAGTAAATGGAGTGGGCGGAGCTACCTTTTGAGTGACAGCCTGCTTCCTCAGCAATGCAGAAAGGACGGCAAACATGGTCCCTGGTTTGGCTGTGGGACACACCACATCATTTCCTCAAATATCTCATATTTTATGAACACACAGTTTAAATTTGTGCCAGTTCTGTGCCATCACAGTACAGGTTTAATCCCGAGGAGTTCCTAGGCCAACGCATTTTGGGTCTTCCCCGAGGCCTCCTACCGGAAAGATGTGCCTTGAACACCATCCCAGGGAGGCATCCTTACCAGATGCCAGAGCCACCTCATGTAGCTCCTCTCAGTGTGGAGGAGCACCGGTTCTACTGTAAGTCACTCCCGGATGACAGTGCTTCTCACTCTATCTCTAAGGGAGAGCCCAACCACCCTGCGGAAAAAAACTCATTTCGGCCGCTTGTACAAGCGAACTTGTCCTTTTGGGCGCTACCCAAAGATCATGATCACAGTAGAGGGAACGAATGTAGATCGGCTGGTAAATTGAGAGCTTTGCCTTTCGGCTCAGCTCTCTCTTTACCACAACAGACCAACGTAGAGTCCACATCATTGCAGACGGCACACCAATCCGCCTGTCCTTCTCACGCTCCATTCTTCCCTCACTCTACTTGCTCTACACTCTACCCAGAGTACTCCCCGCAGTGTTCTTCAGGGAACACGGTTGAATGCCTTTTCCAGGTCCACAAAACACATGTAGACTGGTTAGGCCCACTCCCATGCACCCTCAAGGACCCTCCAGAGAGTACAGAGCTGGTCCACAGTTCCACGACCAGGACGAAAACCACACTCTGCCTCCTGAATTTGAGAGTCGGTTATTTGGCAAATCCTCCTATCCAGAACCACTGAATAGACGTTAGAAGGAAACCTGAGGAGTGTGATCCCACATAGTTGGAACACACCCACCACACAATGCTGCAGAGTTGTGTCAACCAAGACACGCTTACAGCACCCAGGGCCTTAAGGAACAATGGCGGGATCTCATCCACCTCTGGGCCCTGCCACCGAGGAGCTTCTTCTAGGTAACCTTGGTCCCAGAGATAGGAGGACCCACCGCGGAGTGTCCAGGCACTCCTTACTTGACAACATCTCGAGCCCAGGTCAACGGCGCACCATCTCCACCATACACTGTGTTGAATCTCTTTGAAACCGTCCGGAAGTCGATCTCTATGGCTTCTCTTAACTCCTCCCATGTCCAGGTTTTGGACCACCAGAGCCGCAAACCGCTTGGCTTGCCAGTACCTGTTGGAGTCCATTGGGCCAAAAAAGACTCCTTCTTCAGCTTGACGGCATCCCTCAGCCCTGGTTTTACCCTCACAAAACCCTGACCAATGATGAGAAAGAAAGATTGACTTTGTTTTCCCTCGCCTGGATGCGGGCCACATGGGTCCTGGTCGGGCACAGCCCAAATAGGTAACGTGGGTCCCCCTCCGATGAGCTCACCACTTGTGGGAGGGGTGAAAGAGGTCGGGTGCAGAGCCGGCTGGGTAGCGGCGGAAGCCGTGGACTGATCCTTGCCTACAGGAGGAAGCTCGTGGAATGTGGAATGTCACCTCTCTGCTGGGGAAGTAGCCCGATCAAACACCCTCGATGTATAGCTTTTGTCTCTGCACTGAATTATGACTGATTCTTTAGAAGGCACATATAATCACATATAATTATACTATAAGGCACCCTTTTTTGTATGCCACTCGACAGAGGTCTAAATGGTCTTAATGTGTGAGGCTGGGGGCTGCTTGGGACCTTTAGCTGCTCAGCTTCTCTCTTCCTTTGTCATCTTTCTCATTTATAATACACACATACACGTACATACACACACACACTAATATAGCAGGGCATCCCTCTCTGCTGTCACAGTGTGTTGAGCTGAGGAGAGGAGCCATAGTTGCGTTACGGGGGATGAACACCACCAATGAGAGAGAGTGATGTTGGAAAAATTGTGCAATTGTCTCTTTGTTGTACCTACAAGCTGAATGGATACACAGGAGATTATATAAACAGGCTTATATAGCCGTTGTGGAAAATATGATTACACAATGTATTTTTGGAACAGTTCTGCTGCGTTATGCAACTGCAGGGAATATAAAAATCTATAATACAAACAAAATAAGCGAAATCAGGCTACAATGCGCCAAATCAGCCATTTACTGACTTGCTTGAGGTTTTCAGAGAAGGAGGATAAAGTAAATGTTGAGATGAGAACCACCAAATATCTGTTTGAGTACAGTGTGCTGTATAAAAGTTCTACTGTAGATGGTCACCATACTGAAATCTGCATAACAAAAAAGCTTGACATGAAGGCTGCCGAGAGGAGAGAAGAAAGAGTGAAGCAGCCGTCTCTGCAGATGGATGCTGATTAAATATTGATCATCGGCAGCACTGAAGGTTTGATTAAAACCTGACTAGTGCAGCCACACACATTAAACACACACACACAGGTAAAGAAGCAGGTTTTCATTATGCCTCCTGCTGGTCAAGCTGCCGTCTTCTTCCAATCACTTGTCATTGTCACTCAGTGTCACTCACAGGACTGCAATATTTGTTGTCGTGGCGGGGGTCTACATGACGACATCGTCTAATTTGCATAATTTGGCACGACACATAATTTTAATGGATGCTGGAGTAGAGAGGAATAAAGTTGTGGGAGAGACCTGAGACCTAAAAACATGAAAATCAAAATAAATGTATTTAGAAATAGAAATTAACTTCCGTTGCTTAATTTTGTAATTTTTTGTGTCACAAACAAAATGGTGTGTGCCTGTGTGTGCTTTAATATAAAGTGGGGACCCACTTCTGCACCCGCTGCTTGTTGAGAAAAGTTATTTCATGACAGTCTAGTTATAATGTGTCTATGAGTGAGGGCGAACAGGTCATTTTTGGCGGTTCAGTTTTATCTGTGGCGGGTCGCCGCAAACTAACTCATTCACTCCCATCCATTTTTCAATAGACGTACCCTCCAGTACCGGCCATTTCATACAATTTTGACGGATTTTTCCACGTATGCGGGTATGCTGGAGCCTATCCCAGCTGGCTTAGGGCGAGAGGCGGGGTACACCCTGAACTGGTAGCCAGTCAATCGCAGGGCACATATAGAAAAACAAACATTTACACTCACATTCATACCAATGGACAATTTAGAGTCGCCATGTTTTTGCAATGTGGGGAGAAACCGGAGTACCCGGAGAAAACCCACGCACGCACGGGGAGAACATGCAAACTCCACACGGAGGTGCCTAACAGAGATTTGAACCCTGAACCTCCTAACTGTGAGGCCAATGTCCTACCCACTCATCCACCGTGCGGCCCCTCTACTACAACATGAAAAAAAAGCTGATATACATCAGAATAACAATTTATTTACAAGCACCATGAACTATTTACTATTTTCACATTCGGAACTGAACTCTGTGTGCATGTTTGTGCATGCATTTGTGCGCACGTGTGTATTTAATTCGACAAATTCATTTGCATTCCAACATTGTTTCAACATCTAGAAGCAAATACGAGGGGAAAGAAAAAGGGTAAAATATAGTACAGTAGTCTGTTTGAGTTTGGATATTCATTCATTTTCTATACCGCTTATCCTCATTAGGGTCGCGGGGATGCTGGAGCCTATTCCAGCAGACCTTGGGCGAGAGGTGGGGTACACCCTGGACTGGTCGCCAGTCAATCGCAGGGCACATATAGACAAACAAACATTCACACTCACATTCATACCTATGGACAATTTAGAGTCGCCAATTAACCTAACATGCATGTTTTTGGAATGTGGGAGGAAACCGGAGTACCCGGAGAAAACCCACACACGCACGGGGAGAACATGCAAACTCCACACAGAGATGCCCAACGGAGATTTGAACCCAGGTCTTCCAGATCTCCTGACTGTGTGGCCAATGTGCTAACCACTCAGCCACCGTGCGGCC
>QODF01000161.1:2046522-2125854 GCA_024372805.1 Oostethus manadensis
TCCATCCATCCATCCATCCATTTTCCACCGCTTATCCGGGTCCGGGTCGCGGGGGCAGCAGCTTCAGTAGGGAAGTCCAGACTTCCCGGTCCCCAGCGACCTCTTCCAGCTCCATCGGGAGGACACCAAGGCGTTCCCAGGCCAGCTGTGAGACATAGTCCCTCCAGCGTGTCCTAGGTCTTCCCCAGGGCCTTCTCCCGACTGGGCATGCCCGAAACACCTCACCAGGGAGGCGCCCGAGAGCCATCCGGACTAGATGCCCGAGCCACCTCAACTGGCTCCTCTCGATGTGAAGGATGGCCGAGCTCCTCACCCTATCTCTTAGGGTGAGTCCAGCCACCCTACGAAGGAAACTCATTTCCACCGCTTGTATCCGCGATCTTGTTCTTTCGGTCATGACCCATAACTCATGACCATAGGTGAAGGTGGAAACGTAGATCGATCGGTAAACAGAGAGCTTTGCCTTCCGGCTCAGCTCTCTCTTCACCACGACGGTCCGGTACAGTGACCGCATTTCTGCAGATGCTGCACCGATCCGTCTGTCGATCTCACGCTCCAACCTTCCCTCACTCTGGAACAAGAACCCGAAGTACTTGAACTCTTCCACCTGAGCCAAGACCTCACTCCCAACCCGGAGGGTACAGTCCACCCGTTTCCGACTGAGAACCATGGCCTCGGATTTGGAAGTGCTGAGTCTCATCCCAGAAGCTTCACACTCAGCAGCAAACCACAAAGGACCACATCGTCTGCAAATAGCAGAGACGAGATCCTAAGGTCAGCAAGCTGGACTCCCTCAACGCCTTGACTGTACCTAGAAATTCTGTCCATGAAGATTATGAACAGAATCGGTAACAAAGGGCAGCCTTGGCGGAGGCCAACGTTCACCGGAAACAAGCTCGACCTACTGCTGGCAATGCGAACCAGGCTCCTGCTTCGATTGTACAAGGACCGAATGGCACGTAGTAGCGGGCCACCAATCCCGTACTCCCGGAGCACCCCCCACAGAACACTACGAGGGACACGGTCGAATGCCTTTTCCAGGTCTACAAAGCACATGTAGACCGGTTGGCCAAACTCCCACATACCCTCAAGTATCCTTGCAAGGGTGTAGACCTGGTCCAGTGTTCCGCGACCGGGACGGAAACCACATTGCAGCTCCAGTAACCGAGGTTCGACTAACGGTGGTGCCCTTCTCTCCAGCACCCTGGAGTAGACTTTCCCAGGAAGGCTGAGGAGTGTGATCCCCCTATAGGTGGAACACACCCTCCGGTCACCCTTTTTAAAAATGGGGACCACCACTCCGGTCTGCCAGTCCAGAGGTACTGTTCCTGACTTCCATGCAATGTTGTAGAGGCGTGTCAACCAACACAGTCCTCCAACATCCAGAGCCTTGAGAAATTCTGAGCGGAACTCGTCTACCCCCGGAGCCTTGCCACTGGGGAGTGATTTGACTACCCCAATTACCTCAGCCACGGTGATAGAACTGTCCACGTACGTATCCTCAGACTCTGCTTCCTCTATGGAAGGCATGTCAGTGGGATTGAGAAGGGCCTCGAAGTATTCCTTCCACCGACCAACTATATCCACAGTCGTGGTCAGCAAGCCCCCGTCCGCACTGTAAACAGTGTGAACTGGGGGCTGCTTCCCCTTTCTGAGGTGTCGGACGGTTTGCCAGAACCTCTTCGAGGCCGACCGAAAGTCGTGCTCCATAGCCTCACCGAACTCCTCCCACACCCGAGTTTTTGCCTCGACCACCGCCGAAGCCGCGTGCCGCTTGGCCTGCCGGTACCTGTCAGCTGCTTCGGGAGTCCCGCAAGCCATCCATGCTCGATAGGACTCCTTTTTCAGCTTGACGGCAGCCCTAACCCCCGGTGTCCACCATCGGGTTCGGGGCTTGCCACCACGACTGGCACCGACCACCTTGCGGCCGCAACCACAACTGGCTGCCTCAGCAATAGAGGCACGGAATACGGCCCATTCGGACTCAATATCCCGGTCCTCCCTCGAGATGCAGGCGAAGCTCTGCCGGAGATGAGAGTTGAAGACTCGACGAACGGGAGACTCTGCCAGACGTTCCCAGCACACCCTCACTACGCGTTTGGGTCTGCCAGGTCTGTCCGGCATCCTTCCCCGCCATCTAATCCAACTCATCACCAGGTGGTGGTCAGTTGACAGCTCAGCCCCTCTCTTCACCCGCGTGTCCAGAACATACGGACGCAGGTCTGATGATACGACCACAAAGTCGATCATAGACCTGCGACCTAGGGTGTCCTGGTGCCAAGTGCACTTATGGGCATCCTTATGTTCGAACATGGTGTTCGTTATGGACAAACTGTAGTTCGCACAGAAGTCCAGCAACAACACACCGCACGGGTTCAGGTCAGGGAGGCCGTTCCTCCCAACCACGCCCCTCCAAGTCACACTGTCATTGCCCACATGGGCGTTGAAGTCTCCCAGTAGAACTATGGAGTCACCAGCTGGGGTGCTCTCCAGCACCCCTCTGATAGACTCCAAGAAGGCTGGGTACTCTGAACTGCCGTTCGGCGCATAGGCACAAACCACAGTCAGGACCCTTTCCCCAGCCCTAAGGCGTAGGGAAGTAACCCTCTCGTTTACTGGGGATGACTCCAACACAGAGGCACCAAGCCGGGGGGCTAACAATAAGCCCACCCCAGCAGCCGCCTCTCCCCTGCGGTAACTCCAGAGAAGAGCAAGGCCCAGCCCCTCTCAAGGAATTTGGCTCCAGAGCCCAAACTGTGGGTTGAGGTGAGTCCGACTATACCTAGTCGGAATCTCAGCGCAAGTCAACATACAGTAAATAAAAAATAAAATTATGAATGATGTTTTACTGTATGTTGAGCGCAAGTCAACAAACAGTAAAACATCATTCATCATTATTTTGCAGAAAGATTTGCATATTGGCTTGAAATTAGGTTGAGGATAAGCGGTATAGAAAATGGATGGATGGATGGATGGATGGATCTTCCAAGAAGTGGAAGATCTGAGAAATCCTGACCTAAAGCCCATCCAACACTCTTGGGATGAAGAGAGCCGAGGTTCCCAAAGTTCCAACTTCAGACTGGAATAAGACGTGTTGGATGATTACTTATGTATTTATCAGTCCTCACGTAAAATGTATCAAAATGTGACCATGCAAAATACACATTGTGGACACTGTGTTGTTATAAAATTAATTAACCAAATTATTATCTTCAATATTTCAAATTAAATAACATAAAAAAGGGGTATGTTTTTTCTTAGACGTGAAGGAGTCCATGGCCAGTGTAAAAACTTTGGGAACCACTGAAAAACTGAACTAGAGAGATAGGAAGCATTTTTCAGGTCCAACATTAGTTACCTCTGACCTCACTAATGTTCCGCTGCATGAATGGACAAGAAAATCCCACAGACACACCCCAACATCTTTCTGCCATGTAGTTCACAATATGAAACAATGCAACAAGTTGACAACTTAGTGCAGCTATGTTCCCCAAGTGGTGGTTGATAGTGGAAATAGCATCGCTTCAGTGTAGCTCTTGGCATCCGGATTTGCTTTCAATCTGGATGAGTGACTTTCAGTCCCCTTGAACCACCAGCTGCTGCAAACCTCACCACAATGAACGCAACATTGACATTCTACAAAGGTTTCGCCTCAACTTTTTCCCAACACAACAAAGGCCTCCCTGAGACAAGAAAAGTCAGCCATGAAACATTGATCTGGTTCATTCAATGCAGTGTTGCCCCTTGAGTGTGTATATACAAACACCTTTCAAGAATGGATTGACGTGTTTGTTCTCTCTCCTCTGTACTTTTGCAGTCACGTTGCTGGACTCCATGGTAGCCTTGGCCGACCTGGGCTGGGAGGCTTATCCTAATGAAGGGGTGAGTATGTGCTGCACACACCGACAGAAAACAAACATCACCTTCTCTTCATGCCTGCACCACATGGGTATCATGTTTTATTTTAAGCAAAGCAGGGCCACCATAGCATTCAGCAGCCGCAGTGCGCTTGGAGAGAGCACTGAGTTCTTGAGCTCTCCTTGCTAAATCAGGAGTCTTCAGGGGGAATTTACAAATTTTTTCTGCTGTGCTGAAAACTGTGCTCTGGAGCCTCCATTTATTACGCCTCGCAATTTTTGGGGGGGCAAGAGTAAAGGGAGTGGGTGGGGTAAATATTCCTATGTAAGAGAAAATGTTTGCATGCATACACTGTATATATGTGTGCATGAAAGGGTTGCGTAACGCTGGGTTTGCAGGTAAAGGCACAAGGTGAGTGTGGAGTGCAGTCGCCTCGCATCAGAGAGAAGTGAGCCAAAGTCTCGGGTGGAAGAACGACAACGCGGGTTCAATATATAAATAAGAGAGAGTTTGCACGTCACGCTAGCAGAAGAGCATTTGAATGGCACCGATTCAATTCTACTCGATTCCAACTTCCGCACCGCTATTCAGCACGGGAAGCTTGAATTGCAGGATGCCACACACGGTTTCATGGTTGTGAGCAGCAAAGAGGCAGCTGAAGTGAGCGCAGTTTAGAAGGCTTGTTTTCTCAAGCAGTGGAGGGTATCAGGTTCATGCACTTGAACTGCATTGATTGTGTGGCCATATTGTTTATGTTTGTATATGTTTTCTCTCAATGGCGTTCCCATAGAGGAGCATAATGTGTTTCATCTGTGACTTATTATGAACAAGAAAGAGTGCACAGATTACTTGTAGACTATAGGATTCAGCTTACATGGGTTTCCTGAAAGGCCCTTTTGTTCTTATTTACAACGGCTGACTGGAGAATAAACAATATTTTTCTATTAGCTATTTTTCAAGTAAGGATTAGGCATCTCCCCCTGAGAGGGTATACAAAGAGGAAGTTAAACAAGTGGATAACGCATGTGTGTGTGTGTAAATCATGCTGATGTCTCTTGCACTTACTACATTCAGTTATTGTTGGCCATAGAATAGAAATCTTGGGGTCCCAGTGCAAGACTTATCTGGTTGAAGGCAAAATGTGAAAAAAAAGGAAAAAAATGAAATTTTGTACTAAAAGACATAGCCTCAGGTTTAAAGGAAAAAAGTATTTTTTATTCCTGAATACTATGAATTCTATGTTCTAACTCCGGGGTGTCCATGCTAGCGTTGTTTGGGTCGTGTTTGACTTTGAATATTGCAAAAAGTAGGGGTAAGGCGAGGGGTGGGCAAACTTTCTGGGGTCGCAGTGACTTCATAAATTTGGCCAGACTATATATTTTATACACGCACACTATTCACGCTTATAACCTGGAATCATCTGTCCTAATTTGTCTATAAGTGTCATACAATCGGCTATATGTCCTTGTGTCCCTTTTTTCAAGACACTTTAATCATCAGACCACATAAAAAAAATGTATTGTATTTTGTACATTGTAGAATGTAATGTAAATAGTAATCGTACCCACACAGTGCATTTGGAAAAAAGAGTCAGATTTGTTGACTTGAGTTTGTTTGGCACCATGGGCCATAGTCTACAATAGTTGCAATCAGTAGTCAGTAGGCTGGCATATAACTTATATAATTAAATTAAATTAAATACTTTGGACCCCTCCGTGAATCACCACCTTACCGCGATGGAGGGGTTTGAGTGCCCGAGTGATCCTAGGAGCTATGTTGTCGGGGGCTTTATGCCCCTGGTAGGGTCTCCCAAGGCAAACAGGTTCTAGGTGAAGAGCCAGACTAAGAGTGATTCAGAAGACCCCAAAGAAGAATTTCAAGAGAAGTGACCGCACCTCGGCCGGACGTGGGATACCGGGGCCTCACCCTGGAGCCAGGCCTGGGGGAGGGGCTCGCAGGCGAGCGCCTGGTGACCAAGTCTTCACCCGTGGGACCTGGCCGGGCCTAGCCCGAAGAAGCCACACGGGAACTCCCCCCCGCAGACCCACCACCTGCAGGGGCAATAAGGGTCCAGTGCTGTGTGATTTGGGCAGTGGTCGAGGGCGGGTGTCCGGGCGACCTGGTCTTCGGCGGCCAAATCTGGTTCTTGGGACATGGAATGTCACTTCTCTGGTGGGGAAGGAGCCCGAGCTTGTGGAAGAGGCTGAGAGATTCCGAATAGATATAGTCGGACTCACCTCAACCCACAGTTTGGGCTCTGGAACCAAATTCCTTGAGAGGGGCTGGACCTTGCTCTTCTCTGGAGTTGCCGCAGGGGAGAGGCGGCGAGCTGGTGTGGGCTTATTGTTAGCCCCCCGGCTTGGTGCCTCTGTGTTGGAGTCATCCCCAGTAAACGAGAGGGTTATTTCGCTACGCCTTAGGGCTGGGGAAAGGGTCCTGACTGTGGTTTGTGCTTATGCGACGAACGGCAGTTCAGAGTACCCAGCCTTCTTGGAGTCTATCAGAGGGGTTCTGGAGAGCACCCCAGCTGGTGACTCCATAGTTCTGCTGGGAGACTTCAACGCCCATGTGGGCAATGACAGTGTGACTTGGAGAGGGCGTGGTTGGGAGCAACGGCCTCCCTGACCTGAACCCGTGGGGTGTGTTGTTGCTGGATTTCTGTGCGAATTACAGTTAGTCCATAACAAACACCATGTTCGAACATAAGGTTGCCATAAGTGCACTTGGCACCAGGACACCCTAGGTCGCAGGTCTATGATCGACTTTGTGGTCGTATCATCAGACCTGCGTCCGCATGTTCTGGACACGCGGGGGAAGAGAGGGGCTGAGCTGTCAACTGACCACCACCTGGTGATGAGTTGGATTAGATGGCGGGGAAGGATGCAGGACAGACCTGGCAGACCCAAACACGTAGTGAGGGTGTGGTGGGAACGTCTAGCAGAGTCTCGCGTTCATCGAGTCTTCAACTCTCATCTCTGGCAGAGCTTTGCCTGCATCTCAAGGGAGGACCGGGATATTGAGTCCGAATGGGCCGTATTCCGTGCCTCTATTGCTGAGGCAGCCAGTTGTAGTTGCGGCCGCAAGGTGGTCGGTGCCAGTCGTAGTGGCAAGCCCCGAACCCAATAGTGGACACCGGGGGTTAGGGCTGCTGTCAAGCTGAAAAAGGAGTCCTATCCAGCATGGATGGCTTGCGGGACTCCCGAAGCAGCTAGACAGGTACCGGCAGGCCAAGCGGCACGCGGCTTCAGCGGTGGTCGAGGCCAAAACTCGGGCGTGGGAGGAGTTCGGTGAGGCTATGGAGCATGACTTTCGGTCGGCCTCGAAGAGGTTCTGGCAAACCGTCTGACACCTCAGAAAGGGGAAGCAGCCCCCAGTTCACACTGTTTACAGTGCGGATGTGGGCTTGCTGACCTCGACTATGGATATAGTTGGTCGGTGGAAGGAATACTTCGAGGCCCTTCTCAATTCCAGAGAGACAGAATTTCTAGGCGCAGTCAAGGCGTTGAGGGAGTCCAGCTTGGTGACCTTAGGATGTCGTCTTGCAGACGATGTAGTCCTTATGGCCTCATCAGGCTGTGACCTTCAGCGTTTACTGGAGGGGTTTGCAGCTGAGTGCGAAGCTTCTGGGATGAGACTCAGCACTCCAAATCCGAGGCCATGGTTCTCAGTCGGAAACGGGTGGACTGTACCCTCCGGGTTGGCAGTGAGGTTTTGCCTCAGGTGAAGGAGTTCAAGTATCTCGGGTTCTTGTTCACGTGTGAGGGAATATTGGAGCGTGAGATCGACAGACGGATCGGTGCAGCATCTGCAGTAATTCCGTCACTGTACCGGACCGTCGTGGTGAAGAGAGAGCTGAGCCGGAGGGCAAAGCTCTCTGTTTACCGATCGATCTACGTTCCCACCCTCACGTATGGTCATGAGTTATGAGTCAAGACCGAAAGAATGAGATCGCAAATACAAGCGGAGGAAATTAGTTTCTTTCGTAGGGTGGCTGGACTCACCCCAAGAGATAGGGTGAGGAGCTCGGCCATCCGGGAGGATCCCAGAGTAGAGCCGCTGCTCCTTCACATCGAGAGGAGTCAGTTGAGGTGGCTCGGGCATCTAGTCCGGATGCCACCCGGGCGCCTTCTTGGTGAGGTGTTTCAGGCATGCCCAGCCGGGAGAAGGCCCCGAGGAAGACCTACGACACTGGAGGGACTATGTCTCACAGCTGGCCTGGGAACGCCTTGGTGTCCTCCCAATGGAGCTGGAAAAGGTCGCTGGGGACCGGGAAGACTGGACTTCCCTACTGAAGCTGCTGCCCCCGCGACCCGGACCCGGATAAGCGGAGGAAAATGGATGGATGGATGGAAATACTTTGGAATTAACTGCTGGGCTGAAATTCAAATATTTGGCGGGCCGGATGAAGCCATGGTTTGTTGTTTGCCCACCCCTGAGTTAGGGTTTAGGGTTAGGGTTTTGAGACACTCAGTTCGAACACACTTCTGCACCCTGTGTGTATCTTACCGGCCACGCTTCCACCAACCGAGACAAAGAGACCGGCGAGTGACAAAAGCACTCACGCCGTTCATGCCGTTGCTCTGTGGAACAATCGCGCCAAGGTGCTGAAACCAACGCAGAGTGAACTCCCTTGCTGCGTGTTTGGAGGCGGGAGGCAACAAAAACAGACACACATGCACATCGCAACAGGTTGAGGCCAGCAAAAGTTACAAACATTTATTGAGTAATTCATTCATTTATTTGTTGCTGTTGCAGGCCTACTGCCCAAAACACCGTTTTTTAATGATATATTTTGCTTTCATCTTGCAAGATCTTGTGACATGAGATCTCGTGACACCGCTAGTGAAAAGGATTTGACATTTAGCAGTCCTCTCTTGCTATAATCTGGAGGATTGACTGTCAATGCTATGTTTGTTACTATCACCTTATACTTGTAATAGGAACTTTTCATCCTAGTCAGAACATTGTCTATACTACAACAATGTTTTGTTACACACCACTCATCACTTTTATCACTATCATTATTATTGATTATGAGTATCATTCATCGGGACAGCAATATAGTTTATTTATCATGACAAGGACTACTATTCGACACATTGTCACATGACCTTACTTATGCATTCAAACTTAATAGAAATTTATTAAAATAGGGGAGAACCTACAGGGGTAGGATTAATAAGCTTTGCTTCTTCCTACTCTTTTTGGACATATGAAACTGTCAAGTGTTTTAAGTGATTTAGTCCAATGTAATTTACATGCATGTTCAAATAAAATTACACCATTACCATAATATAATCACAAACATGATGTAGAGTGACTTTCAAGGGACTGTGCTACAAGTTTACTTTGATCATTGTGGTCTAGAACACAACATAAACAAACACGCCGTACTACAAAGTTTTTGGACAGCTCGGTGGTTTTGGTTCGTTAAGCCTGTTGTGGTTACCAGTTAGAAGTATCGTTGACTGGTTGGAGCTGTGAGTCTATTTCAACAATAGTGGCGTGTTTGCAGAGATGGCCGGTGGCTGTCACAATGAGAGGACATGGGCTGGAGAGTGTCGGGGGACAGAGGGAGGTTTCAAGAACATCTTGTGTTTCATACAGTGGGAATTATCTAGTTGACCTTTGACTTTTAAAACCTTGAGATTGGTCTCAGCAAGAGGCAATTCCCACCAATCTGCGACCACTGTCTACCTGAATTTGTCCAAAACCATACTTGACCCCTGCAGGTCAAGCTTAATCCGAGCGGTGCAGGGCCGGATGTGGACGAGACGGAGTGGAGCGACCCATTTCTGTCCCTGGGCAGGGGTGTGTGTCGTGGGGGACACAAAACAGATATGTCATAATGACGTTTGAAAATGAAAGCCCCCCCCCCGACATAGCATATCCTGTGCCAGAGGCTCTTCACCCCTTTCTAATTTGGTGTCCCTAAATTAAGACAGCGCTCTTTCCCGACTTTGGGAGCCAATTATGTGCTGGTAGGTGTGCACATCAGATGATTGCAGCAGCACCAGCAGGGATATTATGTTAAGCTAGTGAATGGTTGAACTTCGACCCTGATCTGACATCTCTGCTTCACTTCAAAGCAATCAAGGCAGCTCCATGCTGATTGGCTGCACTGATTGAGGGTTCAGGGAGAGCGCTTTAAAAAAAAAAAAGTCAATTAGTACTCCGGCTGAACCGCATTTCAGCTTGTGTGCAAATACATTCAGAAGCGAGACATTCTTCAACTCCCAAACTGTCCAAATATTTTCCTAGTGGCGCTCGTGCAAGTTTTTCTCTCTTTCACACGGCAAGTGTATCATTAGGCCCGGGAAGAGACGACTACAGGACAGGTTGTTTTGTCCATAAACACACCTGTGCTGCCCAGCAGGCAAAAATGATGATGAACAGATGCGCCAACTGGGGAAATAAGTTAGTCGCTTGGAAGTGGCAGCAATCCAGCCACTCCAAACTCTGCCTACAAAGAAATAAACACAGACATTATAAAGCCCTCTTTATCCCCCTATGACTATTCCCATAAATGCTTTAATCACTACTCCTAGGGGAGTGTCGTGTGCATGTGTGTGTGTCCGTCCTGTGATGTCCGACTGGTCTCAGCGCTGCACAGATGGCTCTATTTAGCTGCCAGGCGCGCCTCTAATTTACCAACATTTATTCACCCTTCTCTTTTGTTCCCCCCCTCACAAGTCCTCAAGTTTTTTTCTTCTAATTGGATCGAGTGCAGTTGATCAGGAAGACTCTCAGACATTCCGTATCCACGTTGTCTTGCAGGAATCCAATGATGAATCCTTTGGGGCTAAAACTTTCACTGGCTCTTAGGAGGCTGCAGAACCAAGCCCCCCACCCCTACACACACACACATTTGGTCTCCTCGCTTGCTTTCGTTTCCCCTGTTAAAGTTGGTAGAGAATCAAAAGAGGTCTGGTTGCGCGCCAGTTCATACACACTAGACATCTCAGTGGAGATTAAAAGCAGCTGAGTGTGAGGAAGCCTGCGTGAGAATGCGTGTTTTATCTGTTTTTGTGCTCAAGACTGCGAGGTGAATGGCGTCAAGGTTTTATTGCCTCGTTGTCGGGACGTCACATCATATTAACTTCCAGAAGCTGAGAGCTCCTTTTAGATTCTGCATCTTGTGACTAGACGGACTGTTCTTGTACTTCCCCACTTTGGCCCTTAATCGGACAATATCTTTTCCTTTAGGTTTAGGAACAATTAGTGATGAAGAGTGGGTCTCAAATTATCAAAATCTCACAATTTTTATTTTACTTTTAGAAAATAGGCACATTTTTCAGAAGTGCCTAAAAAGGTTTTGTGTTCATTCTCTAGTAGATTTCGTACAAAAAGTATTTTTCAGGTGATTACACAATTGCATTCATCCCTCGGAGTTGGAGTTTCACCATCCATTTCATCTGTCCATTTTCTATGCAGCTTATCCTCATTAGGGTCAAAGGTATGCAGGAGCCTATCCCAGCTGACATCGGGAGAGTCCAGGGTATACTATGGACTGGTCACCAGCCAATCGCAGGGCATAGGCAAACAAACATTCACACTCACATTCATACCCATGGACAATTTAGAGTCACCAGTTAACCTAAAATGGGCGGAAACCAGTGCATGCACAAGGAGAACATACAAATTCCACACAGAGATTCGAACCCAGGTCTTCCAAATCTCCTGACTGTGTGGCCAACTTGCTAACCTCTCGACCATCGTGGATTGCATACAGCCTATTATTAATTTTAAAAAATGAATATTAAAGCAAACTGTACATCTATTGTCTAAAATAAGCGTTTTCAAGCATAAAATGGCAAAATGAACTGAACATAGAAATATAAGCCATTGAGGTTTTAATTAATTGTGAATGTAGTGTTCTGCATTGATCACAGCGTGTCTACATCTTGATCGTTAGACTTGATTTCCGGAATAATGGGCTTTTATTGCAGGTTTAAAGTACGTCATGCAACTGCTATGTGCACAATAATAACACCAAAATTGCTACTACTAATAATGAAAATATTAACAATAATAACACGGGCTACTGTTGCAACCCATGACTGCAACTCTGAACCCCTAACGTCACTTCCTGTTTTCCATACGGACAAGCACAACTTTTGTCTATGTCTTAAATGTCTTATATCTTCTATATAGGATAATAGTGAATGTAAAGGTTATTAGTGTTAAAAATGCATTTAGAAATGTCCTGAAGAGTTGTTTGTGCCATAACCACAAAAACAATCAGTTTATGAAAAAGGAATCCTGCTTAACAGAAAATCATTTAACCAAAAACCTCGATAAACGAGGGATTACCGTCTTAGAAAACGGGCATTTTTAAGAGCCACAAAAATACTGAGTTTTCATTGTGTATTCACAGTTGTTCTCGCAAGAATTTAGTAAGATTGCATGCCCCAGTCGATGAAGTATGCACTGACCTATTTGGGGGGTTGCATGAGCGGCTCTGTTCCCATGACAAATTAAGAGGATTTCATACAAAAACTTGGAAGTACATCAGTAACAGCATGGCAACAGGCGGACATTTGTGAAATACCTGCAAAGGCATTTCAGTGTCTTCAGAATTCATGATGTTCTCACAAGGATTGAATAAGAAAATAAGACAGGGACCATTTTTGCGTCAAAAAAGCTCCAGGATCGCTGCCAAAACATGTAATTTAAATCCAAACCGCAAACTACAATTTGGCCCTTTTGGAGTAACCCCCCTGGAGTCTAATGCACTTTCCCAGCATTCTCTGCCACGCCTTCACGTGCACCTGGAAGGATTCTTTTGAGATCTACTCCAGCTCTGTCACTATGGCCATCTTGATTTTGATTTCTGCCTTCAAAATGGGCCCCTCTTGGAGACACCCTTGAGCTTGGGAAAGAGGAAATATCGCACTGAACCAGCTTGCTAGCACAGCAACGTTCAGGAACTGTCGAATGCTCAAGAAATTGTGAGCGGTTAGTTATCATTGTCACGGTGAAGAGCCACCGGTTGCCCTTGCACACTGAACTAAGCAAATGCAGCAGGTTCTCTTTGTAGACGTGCTGGTTGATCGTCCTGCCCGGTGGCAAGAACTTGCAAGGCACGATGACCCTCACATCAATAAATCATACTTCATACATTTTTTTTCAGCCTATTTTGGGGGGAATTTAGTCAGATTAAATACAACAAATTACTTGTAAAAAGTAAATTACATAATACAATTTTTTTTGTGTGCATTTTAGTGTACATTTTGTAAGTGTTCAGTCTCGCAGGTTTGGTAAGATTTAAAACAAATCAACATAAATAATCTCTAAATTTGATTTTGTACAATAAATTACTAAGGTTTAATACAAATGTTCCATCCATCCATTTTCTAAACCGCTTATCCTAATTAAGGTTGCGGGGATGCTGGAGCCTATCCCAGCTGGCTTTGGGCAGGAGGCGGGGCACACCCTGGACTGGTCGCCAGTCAATCGCAGGGCACATAAAGACAACAAACATTCACACCTATGGACAATGTAGAGTCGCCAATTAATCTAACATGCATGTTTTTGGAATGTGGGAGGAAACCGGAGTACCCGGAGAAAACCCACGCACGCACGGGGAGAACATGCAAACTCCACACAGAGATGTCCAACGACGATTTGAACCCTGAACCTGCTGACTGTGAGGCCAACATGCTACCCAGTCAGCCACCGTGCGGCCTGTTAATACTAATGTTTAGTTTTTTGGTACCTCCTGGGTTTTGGCCGAAATTGTGCCTTGTTGTTTTTTTTTTTTTTTTACAATATTGCTTGTAACAAACTAGTCTGTTTGCCCTGTATTGTCATTCCGTGAAACTGATTGACACCCCCCAAAAAACACTTCATGTAGCTCTCCGTAAATTTTTTGTGACTGCTAAATAACCTGGCAGTGGGCTAAAAAACATTGTGAGTGCCGGCATATTTGACAAGCATAATGTGAAACATGAACTCATATTTATACAATGCGTGCAATGGGACACACCTATTTACAGTAGATTATAAAGCCCTCTAAAACCTTCTAACAATGTTTACCATGTTATAAACATGCAACAGGTACAATCATGATGATGTGTAATACTTTAGTATTTTTGCAATATTTTGATCATTTGAACATTAACAGAACTTCTTTCGTAGGCGCATTGATTTCACATCACCCGTAGGAAGTAATGTTACTTTTGTCAACAGCAGCAGCATTCTCATTATCATGTAGCACTAGTGCTAAATGTTCAGTATACAGTATATAACGAAAACAGTCACTTTCAATGTCCGCTGCAGTAGGTAGTGTTACTGCTCGGCAGTTGCTTGAGGCGTTGCGAGTGAGAGGCCATAGGCGCAAATTGGCAGCAACTTTTGCATTAGACTACCCAGGGCAGCTGTGGCTACAGATGTGCATTACCACCACCAGGTTCGTTTCATTGTGAAGCGCTTCAAGTGCTTTGAAAAAGGGCTATAAAAGTCATTCATTATTATTATTTTATTATTGCTGGACAAAAAATACTTGCATTAAAGTAATAAAGCATATTTATGTAGCATTTACTACTACAGTAATCCCTCGTTTATCGTGAGGACCCGGACAGAGTAAGGGACTTGCCGTTTTTTTTAACAGTATTAGTGCTCATATGGTGGTACTGGAAGGTGATATGTCCTCATCACTGTGGAACTGTGGACCCTTAAACTCTGCATGATGACAGGAGCGCTGACCAAATATGGTGGTTCCCTCACACGCCTCGCCACAAACTAGATTTCAGCCACTTGGTGTATGCGGGTGTGTGTCTTGGAGTGTGTGTGTCCAGTTGCTTTCCCCTTCAGTGGATCAGATATCTTTAAACACTGACACCGCACTGGTTTATTTTTCTTGTCTTTAAGGAATAGAAATGTTCTTTCTGTGTATGCCGACTGTATGTGTGCCTCCCCGTGCCTGTGTGTGTGTGTGTGTGTGTGTTCAGATAGAAATGTCTTCCTGCTCATGCGAGAAGTGGTCTCAATTACTGCCTTTAGTCACAAGTGGAAACAGATGGCAGCAAATGACGGGAGACAAAGTTGCTCTGTCTTACCTACACACACATATTCGAACAATCCCTCCTCCTTCAGCACCTTTACTGCATTTGCGGCGTGCGCACGTGCAACACACACACACACACACACGCAAAGACAGTCCTCTAGTCATCTTGATACAGCTCATCACTCATACCCCGACAGACAAAAAAACAGAACTTGTTGGTTGTGCTACACTGCACTTCATTGACTATGGGCCCAGCTTTCCAAAAAGCAACCTTTTGGACTGAGATCTCTTTTGTTCACAGACTGTAGCTGTGAAATAAGAGCAGCTGTGTCAAGCCAACCCGTGCTGCTTCTTTTCAAAATATAGCCTTATTTTCCATTCACTTTCCTTCCACTCACCTCAAGTACTTCCTCCGTCTTTACCCCCAGCTGCCTTCATCTGCTCTTAGCTTCCTCAACGTCCTCACAGCAGCCATCCGCACGTGCCCGTGCTTCTACGGAGTAAAATGATATCACCGCATTAAGCGGCGTCCAAGCACGACGATGTAAACATGTTCTAATCCAAACACACAATCTCTCTTGCCCACAGTGGGAGGAGATCAGCGTGATGGATGAGCGGAACACGCCGATGAGGACCTACCAGGTGTGTAACGTCATGGAAGCCAACCAGAACAACTGGCTGCGGACACGCCACATCAGCCGGGAAGGAGCGCAGCGCGTCTACATTGAGATCAAATTTACCCTGCGGGATTGTAACAGCCTGCCTGGGGTCCCTGGTACCTGCAAAGAGGTTTGTCTTACTTCACAGTTGACACTAATGGAATGGACAGGTAGACAGTGAACACAACACCTGCACAATCTAATGAGAACAGGTCATAATATATCGTATCTTTACCTTTTGCAAGACAGTACTATACACTAACATCAACGGATATTGCGATGAATCATACAGTATTGTTATTGTATCAGAGTGCCGTTCTTATCTTTTACTGCACTGAATCAACACCAACAGCTAATATCTATGTTATTATCTTTTAAAACATTATTCATATACACACATTTGCACAATTCAGCATTCACGGCCAAAATTATTGGTCAAAATATTTTTTTTTTACATTTTCACTCCCAAAATAGGCATTTTTTTCAGCAAAAAGAACAGTACCTGATGATACATAATGCACGTACCACCATTCAAAAAGCCTGCAATAAGAATAAATAAATACACTTCAAATGTGTTGTGCAATAATACATCGGTAGGTAAAAAAGTCCAGTCCTGTGTGTGTTTTTATCCCGTCCCATTGCTATGTTGAAAAGCTGCATGACGTGGGGGAGGAATGAGCTACTCAGTCATTCAGTGGAGCAGGACAGTGACTGTAATCTGCCACTGAAACTGCTCTTCTGTTGGGAGATGATGCTGTGCATTGGATCATTTTTTTAGATTGGATTAGATTCAACTTTATTGTCATTGCACATGTATAAATACAGAACAACGAAATGCAGTTTTTCATTTTATGACTTATGCTCTTTGTTGAGATTACACACTTTGTTTACGCCTTGTCATTGCTATGAGATGGTGGGAAAAGGTGAAACTTAAACTGCTTGTAATAATCTGACACCAGCTAGCCAGGATGACCCAGGACGATTCAGAGTGAGGTGCAGGCGGCCCCACACCAAACGTAACCACGGTTGCTGCGGTAGCTTGCATTCTTCTGTTCTGATCCTGTGCATTTGACCATTTTCGCTTAATTTTAGATTGTCCTTTTAGCATTTAGTTTGTCAGCTTCTGTTTCTAGCAAACAATGGCAATTGAAGAGAAAGGGTTTTCGAGCTGCATGTAATTAATTCAATTGGAGGAGAACATTACATCAAGCGAGTAGGAGGCTTCGGAGGGGGAGGAGCGACCCGTGTGTCAAATTAAGACATTTTTACAGGCTTATAGCTGGCATGCGTATATACGTATATTGTTCTGAACATCATCATGTGAATTCTATTGTACATGCGAATACATGTGATTTGCGGTAACCTGCAATATTGTAAATAACATGATATAATAACATCCTTATATCATGTATATAATCACAATGATATAGATTCCATGTAAATACAGTATGTATAGTAGCATTCTCCTCTTCTCCACTATGTACATTTGCTATTATTTTTCTACTTTTAACGGAGACCGTAGTCTTAATTCCTAGTGTGGCAACACATACGGCGAATAAGGACGATTCTGATTCTGATCATGTGTTTCATCAAATCATTACTTTGTACAAGCGGTTTTCTATGCAATCTTATTAGATTATGCAGGTACCTATAGCTGTAGCCGGGGAGCGTATTTGAAGCTGGAGCAGCCTGACTGTTCTATAACAAAAGCTTGTCTGCCACCAAGGAGTGAGTGTGTTAAAAGGTAGCAAGTTATCGAGTTCACAGCCGCACGCTGCTGCTGCTGCTGCTGTCTTTTTGAAGTAGGAGTCCCTCTTTTTTTGCAAAAGAGTAGATCAATATCGCGGCAGTTCGTTTGATTAGAAACAAAGTCAAAATAGGATTGTCTGTCTTTGAGTCTGGATCTTGTCTGGCACGATTCAACGCAGGCTGTGGCATTGTGGGTGATATCTACCAAACTTTAAGGTTATCGGGGTAAATCTTTAATTATCCGCAAAGATTTTGATATTCATGTAGTTAGTTGAAGATTTGTAGCCTGCACAATCACAAGCAAAGGTGTTTTACCTTTTCTTAATATTTGTTCCAATTAGAGACTTATTTTTATATGCCTGAGTATTTAAGGTGGAAATTGCACCGTTTATTCAGAGAATGGATGTACAAATACACTCACCAGGACACTACATTAGCAGTGGCGGCTGCTGGTCATTCAAGGAGGGAAGCTCATTTTTTCCGGCCTACATCATAAATGTACAGTATTAATTTATTTCTATGTAAATTCTTTCCCCCGTTCCTAGTCGTTTTTATCAAAAACAAATTTGCTGGGGATCGGTAAAGTCTCTGGATCAGTTCAGAACAATGGAATTACAATGCTTGGGTGGATGTTTATATTTCAAGATCGCTGATTTGCTCATTTTACTGCCAATCAAAAAGGCATTCCAGCTCAGATCATCAAATCATCTTGCAGAAACCGAGCGTCCGGGCCAGCCCACTGCCTCATAGACCCCCAGTGACGCTCAGCATCCGATGGGCGGGACAAAGCCAAACATTTATCCAATGACAGTCCAGTTTCACGCAGTGGAACAACACACTCTACGCTTCCCTATCGGAGTCAATGGACATTCCGACTGTGTAGAAAAAAGGAAGTGGTGTGAGTTACCTGTGATATGTACAGTAGCTGGTACAGAACAAAGGATTATGGTATTCTAGCAAATATTTAGTCAATGAAATGTACACAGAGTATTATATACAATGCCTGAGCAAAAAAAAGTTTAAGCAAATATGTACGAGATTGCTGCAGTTGGTCAGGTCTAGGTTCAGCAACACTATACGCTCAAAGAATGAGGTCAGCTGACTACCTGAATATACAGAATGAGCAGGTTCTTCCATCAATGGATTTTTTCTTCCCTGATGGCACAGGCATATTCCAAGATGACAATGCCAGGATTCGTCGGTCTAAAATTGTGAAAGAGTGGTTCAGGGACCATTAGACATCAATTTCACACATGGAGTCCAAACCTTAACCCCACTCAGAATCTTTGGGATGTGCTGGAAAAGGCTTTGCGCAGCAGTCAAACTCTACCATCATCAATGCAAGATCTTGGTGAAAAATGAATGCAACCCTGGATGGTAATAAATAAACAAATGTGTGCCGTAATCAGATCCAAATGCGCTCCAACGAAATGTTAGTGTGTATTTCACCACTTTTTTCGAAACACTGCAATCGTCATAGTACATTAAGTACACTGGAAAACGCAAACTGCTTCTACGTACAGTATGTCAGTGCCAATCAACTGGCAGCCCATGAATGACATTAGGCTGTTTGCAATTTCAGTCCAAAATTGTTTTGGCACCAGAATCCTAAAAACAGCACAGTTCTCCTGTCATATATTGTAGAGCAGTGGCCCCCAACATTTTTGTGCCCATGGACTGGCTTGTGTTCCCACAAACCTCCAACAATTTAATACAATTTATTTATTATGTATTGTGTATAAAACTAAGACAAACTAAGAAATAGTCTTTTTGCGCTATAGGAGTTAGCAGAAGCAAACAACCATGATGCATTCAAGGACCTTCAAACAATGTGGGACGGTTTTTCCGCTGGTTGAAACACAATGAAACAAAACAACATAACATGTAAAAGCTGTGGGATTTAAAACCCTCTTTATATTTTTGTATATAATATAAGCTATTATCTGAAAAAGTATATGTTTTTGCTTAAAATTTGATGAAGTTTTTATTTTTTTGTATGTGTTAAAAAAAATATGCTTGAAAGTTTTTAGCGACCTGGTCCAGCCCCGCCCATAGACTGATAACGATGACACTGATATAGAGGATCTCGGACTAACGTGCCTCTGTTTTAAATTGTGACTTTATTGGATGGATGCATGGATGCTGTTATATCAAGAGGAACAATAACCTAATAACCTAATTTTAGTGGATTAAAGTTGAAATATTATTATTTGGAAGTTGTAATATTAAAAAAAACAAACCTAACTAAATAAAGTTGTAATTTTTGGAAAATTAGGTTGGGGTAAAAGTTATAATTTTATAAGGAGAAAATGTTATGGAAATGAAGTCATACCAGGTATTTTATGAGAAGAACGTTTACAAGAAGAAAAAAAACACAAAAAAACAATAACAGAAATGGAAAAAAACAGCTCTAATTTTATCACAATAAAGTCAA
Organism: Oostethus manadensis; assembly: GCA_024372805.1. Classification (NCBI taxonomy): domain Eukaryota; kingdom Metazoa; phylum Chordata; class Actinopteri; order Syngnathiformes; family Syngnathidae; genus Oostethus; species Oostethus manadensis. The sequence goes on from QODF01000161.1 coordinate 2,066,231, forward strand.
AATATTAAGAGAAAAAAGTCAAATTCTAACAAGAAAAAAATGGCTATTCTACAAGAATACATTTGTAATATGATGAGCCAAAACAATTATGGGGATGTGCCCTGTGATTGACTGGCGACCAATCCAGGGTGTACCCCGCCTCTCGCCAAAAGTCTGCTGGGATAGGCTCCGGCATCCCCGTGACCCTAATGAGGATAAGCGGTATAGAAAATGAATGAATGAATGAATTATGGGGATAAATTCACATGAGAAGAAAATTGATGCAGTTTACTTAAGAAGAATGTTTAAATATTTGGTAAAAAACTGCAGAAATCAAGAAAAAAAAGAGCAGAGCGGAGGTCACGCTTATAATACACTTTGTAAAATAATACACTATTTCATATAATTCACTTTACTATATTGCAAAGCTGAGATGCAGTTTTTTCTTGAAATATTGTATAACTTCTCAGCATATGTACTGTAATGCAATTTCTCAAAGTGTCCCTTGCATCTGTTACGTTTTGGTGTGGATGGGAACCCAAGATGCGAGACAGAGGAGTGTGCAGCAAGTCCAAAGAGTTTATTCGGGTCTTGCATGGGATAAAAGTAAACAAAACAACAGGGTTTAGCACTGAGGCTAGAAATAGGTTCCAACAAAACTTAGTCCACAAAATAAAATAAAAAAATGACAGGTAGAACTTAGGGCGAAGCAGAGTGCTTGTACAACAACAACAAACGTTGTAGGACAACAACAAAAAACAAACCCAGGGCCCGGAGAGAGGTCTGGGAAAAAGCAAACAATAATTACTTGCCTACGAAAGCACCGATACAACTACGAGGACGTTTGCGCAAGTATTCCTTGGAGACGGTCAGCAAAAAGCACAGGCATGTGGCGGCTCAACCCGGCAACCTAACTCTGTGGCAGCTGGCATAAATAGGCCTATTTGCCAATCTGTCACAGGTGTGTCTCCTAAGCCCGCCTCTACTCAGCACTTGGGTAGTGTAGGCATGAGAAAAAAAACAGTGAATGCCCAGAAAATTGCAATAACACAAAAACACAAACAAACACAAAAAACAGAACCTAACAGCATCCTTTTATTTTTCAATATGTGGCCCTCAGTGGAAACATTTGGACACCCCTGCCTTGTATAATTCCGTGCAAAAAACTAGTCATTTTCAACATTTTCCCTTTTATCCATTACATTCCGAAGACAGAATCTTTATGTAGCTGGTAGTATAGTTTAATTCCTAATAAATATTTTCTCAGAGGGCCCTGTTCTCTTATATAACTCTGATATTATAGCTCCTTTGTCTTTATTTCATTCCACTTTGTCAGTCTCCTGCAGCCTTGCGATGACACGACATCTCCAGAATTAATAGTGGAAAGAGAATAAAGGGAATGCACAAAGCACTGCTTTCAAAGACCTGAAGTTTGTGACTGGCTATGACAGATGGATGGACCGACGGGAGAGGAGAGAGGCCAGCAAGCTTGTTAAAGTTTTACACCGGATGCAATGGTGTGTCATCAAATGCACTTGTGTATTTTTTGCAGACATTCAACATGTACTACTACGAGTCCAACAACGCCAACCTGTGGTTCATCAAGGAGAGCCAGTACGTCAAGATTGATACTATTGCTGCGGATGAGAGCTTTACTCAGGTATGGATTCACACAAATGTCCTATTACAGCACATTTGTAAAATAAATAAATACGTAAACAGAACTATTAATCGATCTTGTATGTACACCCATGAACTGTTATCTAATGAAATCCAATATAAATGGTGTATTAAGACTTCTGCCTTTACAAAAATCTGAATAATCAGTTTTGTTTGACAATTTATCGGACTCCAGTGGTGTCAAACTTCACTGCACCAAACTTGCACCTACCATGTTGTTCAATAAGGCCACAAAATAGTAAAAGCACCAAGGGATTACCAAATAACATAATTAGAAATCGCTGGATACTACTACTACCATTGCATTTTGTTATAGTGCAAAGACACTTAAAAATGTCCATCCATCCATCCATTTTCCACCGCTTATTTGGGTCCGGGTCGCGGGGGCAGCAGCTTCAGTAGGGAAGTCCAGACTTCCCGGTCCCCAGCGACCTCTTCCAGCTCCATCGGGAGGACACCAAGGCGTTCCCAGACCAGCTGTGAGACATAGTCCCTCCAGCGTGTCCTAGGTCTTCCCGGGGGCCTTCTCCCGACTGGGCATGCCCGAAACACCTCACCAGGGAGGCGCCCGGGAGGCATCCGGACTAGATGCCCGAGCCACCTCAACTGGCTCCTCTCGATGTGAGGGAGCAGCGGCTCTACTCTGAGATCATCCCGGATGGCCGAGCTCCTCACCCTCTCTCTTAGGGTGAGTCCAGCCACCCTACGGAAGAAACTCATTTCCGCCGCTTGTATCCGCAATCTCGTTCTTTCAGTCATGACCCATAATTCATGACCATAGGTGAGGGTGGGAACGTAGATCGATCGGTAAACAGAAAGCTTTGCCTTCCGGCTCAGCTCTCTCTTCACCACGACAGTCCAGTACAGCGACCTCATTACTGGTGACGCTGCACCGATCCGTCTGTCGATCTCACTCTCCAACTGTCCCTCACTTGTAAGCAAGACCCCGAGATACTTGAACTCCTCCACCTGAGGCAAGACTTCACTTCCGACTCGGAGGGTACGGTCCACCCGTTTACGACTGAGAACCATGGCCTCGAACTTGGAGGTGCTGAGTCTCATGCCAGAAGCTTCACACTCAGCTGTAAACTGCCCCAGTAAACGCTGAAGGTCACAGCCTGATGAGGCCATAAGGACCACATAGTCTGCAAATAGCAGAGACGAGATCCTAAGGTTACCAAGCTGGACTCCCTCAACGCCTTGACTGTGCCTAGAAATTCTGTCCATGAAAATTATGAACAGAATCGGTGAAAAAAGGCAGCCTTGGCGGAGGCCAACTTTCACAGGAAACAAGCTCGACTTACTACTGGCAAGGCAAAGCAGGCTCTTGCTTCGATTGTACAAGGACCGAATAGCACGTACTAGCGGGCCACCAATCCATTACCCCAGAGCACCCCCCACAGGACACCACGAGGGACACGGTCAAATGCCTTTTCCAAGTTTACAAAACACATGTAGACCGGTTGGGCAAACTCCCACCTACCTTCCAGTACCCTTGTAAGGATGTAGATCTGGTCCAGCGTTCCGAGACCGGGAAACCACATTGCAACTCTTGTAACCGAGATTCAACTAACAGTCGTACCCTTATCTCCAGCACTCTGGAGTAGACTTTCCAGGAAGGCTGAGGAGTGTGATCCCCCTATAGTTTGAATGCACCCTCCGGTCACCCTTTTTAAAAATGGGGACCACCTCCCCGGTCTGCCAGTCCAGAGGTACTGTTCCCGACTTCCATGCAGTGTTGTAGAGGCGTGTCAACCAACACAGTCGCCCAACATTCAGGGCCTTGAGGAATTCAGGGCGAAACTCGTCCACCTCCGCAGGCTTGCCATTGGGGAGTGTTTTAACTACCCCAATTACCTCAGCCACGGTGATAGAACTGTCCACGTACGTATCCTCAGACTCTGCTTCCTCTACGGAAGGTATGTCAGTTGGATTGAGAATAGCCTCAAAGTATTCCTTCCACCAACCAACTATATCCTCAGTCGAGGTCAGCAAGCCCCCGTCCGCACTGTAAACAGTGTGAACTGGGGGCTGCTTCCCCTTTCTGAAGTGTCGGATGGTTTGCCAGAACCTCTTTGAGGCCGATCGAAAGTCGAGCTCCATAGCCTCACCGAACTCCTCCCACACCCGAGTTTTTGCCTCGACCACCGTCGAAGCCGCGTTCTGCTTGGCCTGCCGGTACCTGTCAGCTGCTTCGGGAGTCCCGCTAGCCGTCCATGTTTGATAGGACTCCTTCAGCTTGACAGCAGCCCTAAACCCTGGTGTCCACCAACGGGTTCGGGGCTCGCGCCACAACTGGCACCAACCACCTTGCGGCCGCAACTACAACTGGCTTCTTCAGCAATAGAAGCACGGAATACGGCCCATTCGGACTCAATATCCCGGCCCTCTCTCGAGATGCAGGGGAAACTCTGCCGGAGATGAGAGTTGAAGATTCGACGAACGAGAGACTATGCAAGATGTTCCCAGTACACCCTCACTTTGCTTTTGGGTCTATCAAGTCTGTCCGGAATCCTTCCCCGAAATATCCCAGTAGATCTATGGAGTCACCAGCTAGGGTGCTTTCCAGCACCCTTCTGATAGACTCCAAAAAGGCTGGGTACACTGAACTGCCGTTCGGCGCGTACGCACAAACCACAGTCAGGACCCTTTCCCCAGCCCGATGGTGTAGGGAAATAACCCTCTCGTTCACCGGGGATGACTCCAACACAGAGGCACCAAGCCGGGGGGCTATTAATAAGCCCACACCAGTTCGCCGCCTCTCCCCTGCAGCAACTCCAAAGAAGAACAAGGTCCATTACCTCTCAAGGAATTTGGTTCTAGAGCTGGTTCCAGATTTAATGTCCCAAGAATCAGATTTGGCCGCCAAAGACCAGGTCGCCCGGACACCCGCCCTCGACCACTGCCCAAATTGCATTGCACCGGACCTCTATGCTTGCCCCTGAAGGTGGTGGGTCTGCGGTGGGGGGGGTCCGTGTTCCTTCCTAATGGCCTGGCCACTAGGCGCTTGCATGCAAGCCCCTCCCCCAGGCCTGGCTCGAAGGTGAGGCCCTTGTGTCCCACGTCCGGGCGAGACAACAATAATACACCAGATAATAATGTTTGTAGACTGTTTATTCATCCTTTCACTCATTTTCTATACCGCTTATCCTCATTAGGGGCGCGGGTATGCTGGAGCCTATCCCAGCTGACTTTGGGCAGGAGGCGGGGTACACCCTGGACTGGTCGCCAGTCATTCGCAGATGTTTATAGACTGTTTTTCGAAAAAAACAAAAATTCTTGTATTTGCATTGATTATATTTATTCAACCAATTGGTAATTAATAAATGTTGAAAAACTGACCACTCTCACCGTTTTGACTGAATTTGCTTTTGCATTACTATATTTCTGTTAAATGGAATCATTTTGGACTAATACAAGTCAAATGTCTTTGCTCCATAGGTGGACGTTGGCGACCGTGTAATGAAGCTTAACACAGAAGTGCGGGATATCAGTAACCTGAGTAAAAAAGGCTTCTATCTGGCCTTCCAGGACCTGGGCGCCTGTATAGCGCTCGTCTCAGTCAGGGTTTTCTACAAGAAGTGTCCACTCACTGTGCTTAATTTGGCCCAGTTCCCCGACACAATAACTGGAGGAGACACGGCCCTGGTCGAGGTCCACGGAGCGTGTGTGAATGCCTCGGAGGAGTTTGAGGCTCCCAAGATGTACTGCAGCGCAGACGGAGGCTGGCTGGTTCCTATCGGGAGGTGTGTGTGTAAACCCGGCTTCGAGGAGCACAAGGACATCTGCCAACGTGAGTGGACTGCTTGTGTCTAAAATATGTATGCATTTGAATGCCTTCTGGGTGTCCAGGATGACGCGTGCGGGTGGAATGATGGTATATTTTGGTAAGCGATGCAATTAGTGTGCATATTTGTGAGTGCCATCCCTCTATGTAACTTCCCTTAGCTTTCACGGAAAACTGTGGGATTTGCTTTCAGGCATCTTCTTCTCTATTTAAGAGTTTGTTTGTTTGTGAAGCTTCAATATCTCATTTTGCCCTACTGAGCTGAGGCGTGTGAGAATGTGTGTAAGAAAGTATTTATTGCTGGGTGTGTGTTGAAAGAGGAAAAGATATGCCTGAGGAAGATGGTTATTGAGTCGTAAAACTCCCCAGATGGCGTGTGCAAAGTCTGGTGTGTTTCTATGTGTGCTTTGACTGCATGTGTTTGGTAGAGCTCGCGCTATTAGATAGACGCTTGCCCACCGCGTCCCTGCAGGCTCACTTTTCTTCTTGGAAAAAGAAAATCAGAGCTATTCTTTTTTGCAAACTCGCAATCTGAGCACGTAATGCAATCTCAGTTGTTTGGGAGAAGCGACCGCCAAGACGCTCGAAACCTTGGCAGAGGGGTCTTATAGACAAGTGAATAAGTACAAGCTGCACACTGCAGCCTGCACACTAGTTATTTGCACAGATTGTGTCGGAACTCTGGCTGCATCTCAATCGTAGTTAGGCTTTGTGTCTCTCTGCCGCACTTGCTGTATGACGGCTGAGCTTCATCCACTTCTTGTGTTGGAAGGCACACACTAGATCAGTGCTTCTTAGTGGGACAGGACCCCCTGGGGGTGGGAGGCGGGGGGGTAGGGGGACGGTGAACTGTCAGGGCAGGTGTGAGGAGTGGCAGGAAGTACTTTCATCGTTACTGCAGACCTGCCAACATGTACAAATGTATCATTCTCATCATGCAGTTTGACCCGTATGCTTCACAGCTCTCCATGTTGCTGCATTTTCCTTTAGTCTGTACAGTACAGATAAATAAATTAATATATTCATAAATTCATATAAATATCATATCGGGGCACGGGGGTGAATTCGTTTCTGGGGGTAAGGGTACGGCAGAAAATAATTGCAAACCACTGCACTTGATAGTGGTCTATTTACCACCTATCAATCTGACAGTAGTGTTTATGATTATGGGCCGCCTCATGCATACTCAGGTCTTGCGCTACGTTTCTTTCATGTACACCATTATTAGGGGTGTCCCAATCCAACTTTCTCACTGCCGATACGGTACCAATATTGCAGCCTTGAGTTTTGGCCGATGCAGATATCAAACTGATTCAATATCAGCACAAATCATGCATACTTTTTTTACTTTTTTTGTAGTGTGGAATGTTAGAAAGTCTTTATTAGTAAAGTGATATTACTCAGTCAGCAACAACAGGCATGAGAAATTCTCACTTTGTCAAAGCTTTGCAGATGTTTTGGTTGTTTGGGGTGCCGGAAGTTTGTTTCTTTGCCTCTGTAGAATTGAGAGGCTCGTCCTGCTGTTTTTTGGGGTGCTGCTTTGCATGCGTTGTTCTGTGCCACTCCAGGGGGCTTTTGCATGAAAGGTTTTGCGCTGGATTAAAACGACTTTTTCAGTATTTAACAAAAAATATTGCCACACAGGCCACGGCCGACTTCACTCCTGCTCCCTGCTACTTTGTTAGCATGTTAGCACAGATAGAAGATAGGAGTGCTGAAGTCAGGTCTGTCATGGACTGCTTGTATCGCTATTATTTGAGATTTTAGGCACAGGTTGATATAATTGGATCATTTTTGATGATATCAAACTCATACCCAATTTCAATATGAGACCGGTACACTCCTAACCATTACACGAGGCCACGGGTGTCCAAAGTGCAGCCTGTGGGCCTTTTGCGGCCCATGGTACATTTGAAAAACGAAATTCAACAAGAAAACTCAAAGAAAACCCTGCCATGATGCAAAAATCATCAGTAATTTTACAAGAATAAGGTAAAAATATATATTTTAAGTTACAACTCAAAATATTATGAAGAAAAATACTTTCACTTTAGTAGCCTAGAGTTGAAAGATTAAAGAAAATAAACATTATTTTTTGTAAATCAAAATATTATCAGAAAAAAACAAAACAAAGAAAACAAGTTTTTAGAATATTACGTTGGGGGAAAATGCCATAAATTATTATATGAAATATGTATTAACTACAGGAAGAAAATGTACTAGAAGAAAGTTGAAATATTTGGATGCATATGAAAAATGCAAAAAAAAATAAAATCAGCAGTGACCAACGTTCATATGAGATTACTACAGCCAGAAGGGTCTTCCCTAAACTGTTCCCAAAGTCAGCGAGCAATTGTCCAAAAGAGATAAGATTAAGATTTAAGATCTTATGGGTTTAGTCTCACCCAAGTCCCAACGCTTCTTCCGTCCTAGGTTCCCAAAGTTGGGTACGCCAGGGGTACGCCAATTCTAACAGGGGTTATGTGAATAAAAATTGCCTAATATCAGAATTATTGTAAGAAACCTTTCAGAATGCTGAATGACAACCTGCAGTGTTCAAGTGAAAAAGGATGGGAAGAAGGTTGTAACCAGCTTGTCTTAGATGTTTGTCAATTGGCATTCTCAACATAGAGAACAAACATTCACCTTTAAAATAAGAGTGCTGTTGGCCCAATGTCATCTAACTGGGTAAACAAAATAAGCTTCTAATACAAATTGCCTTACAAATGCAGTTGGAATTGTATCTTCCTTAAACACAAGCCCGGGCATTACAGTTGATTTTGTAGCAATGTGTGCAGAGGCTGGTGTGTCATCAGAAAAATTAGCCAAGCTATTTCTCAATTACTGGGAAAAATTATCCATTGATGTATCGCATCAATAAATGTAAGTATTTTCACATTTAATTAACAAGCATCCAAAAGGTAAACACTCCATGCTGGTAAAATTAAGTGCAAAATGTAAAAAAATGGAATTTTGAAACAAATAAAACGGAATTTGGGAAAAAAATGGCTTACATAGGGCCACACTTAAATTCAACCATTCAAAGGGAAGGATGCCAACATTAGACTGGAATAAAAAAATATGTAGGATGATAACTTATCTATTCATCAGTGCTCATGTGAAACTTTCTCCAAATGTGACCATGCAAAATTTAAGGCGTCTGAAGGGGTACACCACTGTAAAATTTCGGCAACAAGTACTTTAGCCCATAAGGTACCTTGACACATAGTGACACACAGTCGACCAGAATGATTGCTGTGACCTCATCAGCTTACTCACCACGTTTTATCTGCCTGCTGAGACTCTGACAAACAACATGCCGTCTGTAACAAGCTACTTTTAACCCAATCGTGGCACAGTTGTGTATATACAGTATATGTGTGTGTGTCGTCCCAGGTGTCTTCTCAGAGAAGTCTTGCTTTTGATGAGAAAGTGTGAGCGTGTGTGTGGACTGGAGTTGAGGGTGCATACAGCAGAGGGAAGCACTGCTTGTTTAGAACCAATGTGTGAGTGAAGAAGAGTAAATACAGGAAGTGTTTCCAAGGTTTCCACACAGACTTTGAATTGATCACACCTCACTAACATTACCATAGTAGCATTTTTAGCTGTTTTCATTGGAAGACACATTTCTACTTGTATGCTAGGTGATAGCTAAATGACAAAAGATGCCAGCATGCTAATATTAAGGTAGAAGCATTTTTCATAGACAAATTTAAATATAAACGCTCTGCAGCAGATGTGTGTGCGTGTGTGTAATGATGAGTCGATCGCCAACATCAAGAGGATCGTGGCCAAACAAAGTGCTCCAATTGTTGGCCAATTTGCTAATATTACCATAGTAGCATTTTTAGCTGTATTATTGGAATACATGATTATACAGTTATGATATGTAACAGCTAAGAATTAAAAGATGCCAGAATGCTAATATTACCTTAGTAGCATGTTTAGCTGTTTGGATTGATAACAAGTGAGCCGTCAAAAAATTGTGCAACAACACACAATAAAAAAGAAGAGGACAAACAAATCGGCTCTCTGAGACAAGAGACGGCTCTTTTTGTTCATTTCAAAGAGTCGATTTGTTCCAAAGAGTCGATTCGATTCCAAAATGTCAATCTCTCCAGCTCATTAGAGCATTGCAAGCATTGAATAGTTTAGTATCATTTCTCAACCGATTTCATGCAAACAAACATCAAAATATCCAGCTCAGTTGGAAAAGAGGTGCTCCTTAAAAAAAAATCTTTAAAATGCACAGTTTTGCAAAATTTATCGTTTTTCGAGATTTTATCCCTATTGCAAATGAATGGCGAGATTTTCAAAAGTTCATCTTTTTTACACTTCTCAACCGATTTGGCTGTGCCCAAGACAAAATGCTCTAATTGTTGGGAAATTGATTGCTTTACAGCTGTTGTGGTCTGCTCCGTACGGAGAGGGCGTTTTCTTGGAAGGTACCTGCATGCGCTTCTACCAGAGATGTCTGTCTTTGAAGAGAATGTGTGTGCGTGTGTGTGGACTGTAGTTTAGGGTGCATGCAGCAGAGGGCAGCTACATTTTTGTTATTATGCTGGGTGTTAGCATGCAGCAGCATTGCAGTTCAGCGCCAGCATTGCCAGCATTCACACGCAATTTCCCCCGAAATTGCACAGGTCTAGTTAGATTTGTTCTTTGAAGTAATGTTAAGAACAATTCAAACGATTGAGCCTCCTGCTTTAGTATCTGCAACCATGCTGCCTTTAACAGAGCCCTGAGAGGACAGCTAAGAATGCAAGTCTGTCAGTTGCGCTCTAATGTGTCCCGGTGTGAGGCATCCAGGCTCTGCTGCAGACCTCCAAACAAAATGTTCCTGCCCTGACACATTCTGAAGGTCCTCCACTGGGAAAACACACGCTGCTAATGCATTTAAATAACCCCCTTGCACTTGCTGTCATACAAAGAGACAGACGGGGAGGAAATGGATGGGGGGGGGGCGATTTGCGACTCTCATTGTGCAGGTGAACAAGTCTTTTAATGGCCACTTTGAATTCTTTCTCTCCTGTTCCTTGTTGCCATTCAGCAGCAGCAACGCTCATTGTTTTCGCCATCCTAATGTTCTTTGTGAATCTCCCCCTTTTTGCCCCTTGAGCTGCTTCATTTTGTATCAGTGTTTGTCTCCAACTCCCATCCTCTCTGCCCCCGTGCTTCACTCTTTGTGTCCCTGTCCATCTCGTGCTCTCTCTCTTGGTGTGAGGCGCTAATGGAATCATTACTAGTCTTTCTGTGTTAGACAAACAGCAGACACCTCCAATTACTGCCCTTTTTTCCCGCAGTCTCCCCTCCTCTCTCCGCTATGTCTAACCTGGCTGTCCTGTCTCTCTATAATAGGACCTTTCTTCCATTATAGTGCCATGTCTTGTTTTGGCTCACCGTCTTGCTGTTATTAAACATTTGGAGTCTCAGTCTCATCTACCTCATTATTTCCACCTAACAAGGTGGATTAGCAAAGCAAATGGCTTTAAATGCAGAGGTTTATGTTGTGGATCTTGGCACTGTGCGTTAAGCGCATCACGTTTCGGTCAACGTGTGCAACAAGCCACATTACATTTGCTTGTGGCATTGTGCGCCGGCTATGTTAATTCTCATACAACCTTATTGTAAACCTGTAATACATTTTGCACGCAAGGATTGGCTCATGTTCCCACAAACCTCATGCGGACCAGAGGTGGGGGACAATATGATTTATCTTAGTTATTATACTGTATATTGTGTAAAACTAAGACAGGAAAAATATTGGATTAAAAGAACAAAGTGAATACACACCCACCATCTACCTGTGCGAGCCTGGAGTTTGCTTTTCAGCGAGAACAGGTAGTGGTAGCAGCTAGTATGCGAGCATTAATGGACCTGAGGTTGCACACCAAACAAATATGCACATGTCATCATACCTTACCTTTACGCATTACCCAAGCATTTACGATCAAATACAAGGAGAAAGAAAAACTGAAAATGACAGTGTATTGTTTTATTTGCGCAGCGTGGGAGAAGGTTAGCACACGCACACAGCTCTGGTGCGTTCAAGGACCGTCAAACAAAGTGGGAGAGATCCCCAGTTGCAGAAACACAACGAAACAAAACAGCACAAACATGAGAAAACTTGGATTTTTAGCTGTGTGTTATTTTTCTATAAAATAATGTCCCGTATTTCCAAAATTTAGCATGCCCCTACAAATAACGAATAATTAAATGAAGTTCTAAATTAACGAACAAATCTTTGGAGCCATACAGACGCCTACCTCTCACATGGGGATCACGAACAAAAGGGAAGTAGAAAGGCGTGGCTCAAACTTATAATGAGAGGCGTCACACTAATTAGAGCCGTAGGGGTTACACAGAGACAGATGTTGACGTTCCACATTTATGTCATGGCAATATGAACACATCCGGTATTATTTCAACAGATATTTTGTGTACTTATATAATAGTAATAACATATTTACAATAACTAAATTGACCCTGTTACATCCATCCACTCATTTTCTTCCGCTTATCCGAGGTCGGGTCGGAGGGGCAGCAACCTAAGCAGGGAAGCCCAGAGGTCCCTCTCCCCGGCCACTTCTTTCAGCTCTTCCCAGCGGATGCCAAGGCGTTCCCAGGCCAGCTGAGAAACATAGTCTCTGCAACGTGTCCTGGGTCTTCCCCGAGGCCTCCTACCGGTTGGACGTGCCCTGAACACCTCCCCAGGAAGGCGTTTGAGAGGCATCCTAACCAGATGCCCGAGTTACCTCATCTGGCTCCTCTCAATGCGGAGGAGCAGCGGTTCTACCCCGAGTCTCTCCCGGATGACAGTGCTTCTCACCCTATCTCTAAGGGAGAGCCCAGCCACCCTGCAGAGAAAACTCATTTCGGCCGCTTGTACCCGCGATCTTTGTCCTTTCGCATGCATTTTGTCCTAACTCCCATGCACCCTCAAGGACCCTGCCAAGAGTGTAGAGTTGGTCCACAGTTCCACGACCAGGACGAAAACCACACTGCTCCTCCTGGATTCGGCGTATCCTCCTCTCCACAACCCCTGGATAGACCTTACGGGGAAGTCTGAGGAGTGTGATCCCACGATAGTTAGAACACACTCTGCGGTCCCCCTTCTTAAAAAGCGGGACCACCAACCCGGTCTGGCAGTCCAGGGGCACCGACCCCGACATCCACGCAATGCTGCAGAGTCGTGTCAACCAAGACACGCCCACAGCATCCAGGGCCTTAAGGAACTCCGGGCGGATCTCATCCACCCCCGGGGCATTGCCACCAAGGAGCTTTTTGACCACCTCGGTGACCTCAGCCCCAGGGATAGGCACTGCTTCCATGTTGGAAGGTGTGTCGGTGAGGATGAGGAAGTCTTCAAAGTATTCCCTCCATCAGTCCACAACATCTCGAGTCGAGTTCAGCAGCACAGCATCCCCACCATACATGGTGTTGACTGTGCACTGCTTCCCCCGCTGGAGACGACGGATGGTGATCCAGAATGTCTTTGAAGCCATCCGGAAGTCGTTTTCCATGGCCTCTCCGAACTCCTCCCATGTCCGGGTTTTTGCCTCAGCGACCGCCAGGGCTGCAGACCGCTTGGCCTTCCGGTACCTGTCAGCTGCCTCTAGAGTCCCATCAGGCCGTCTTGGCCCATGGGACTCTTTCTTCAGCTTGACGGCATCCCTTACCACTGGTGTCCACCAACGGGCTCTGGGATTACCGCCCTGACAGGCACCGACCACCTTACGGCCACAGCTCCGATCGGCCGCATTAACAATGGAGTCACAAAACATCGCCCACTCGTATTCAATGTCAGCTGCCTCCCTCGGAACATGGTCAAAGCTCTCTCGTAGGTGGGAGTTTAAACTCCTTCTGACAGGGGACTCTGCCAGGCGTTCCCAGAAGACCCTCACAATGCGTTTGGGTCTGCCAGGTCCGATCGGCATCCTCCCGCACCATCGGGACCAACTCACCACCAGGTGGTGATCAGTTGACAGCTCCGCCCCTCTCATCACCCGAGTGTCGAAAACATGTGGTCGCAAGTCCGATGACAAAACCACAAAGTCAATCATCGAACTGCGGCCCAGGGTGTCCTGGTGCCAAGTGCACATGTGGACACCCTTATGCTTGAACATGATGTTCATTATAGATCATCTGTGACGGACACAGAAGTCCAATAACAAGACACCGCTGAGTTAAGATCAGGGGGGCCGTTCCTCCCAATCCCACCTCTCCAGGTCTCACTGTCGTTGCCAACATGAGCGTTGAAGTCACCCAGCAGAACAAGGGAATCCCCAGAGGGAGCACTCTCTAGTACTTTCTCTAAGACTCCAAAAAGGGCGGCTATTCTTAACTGCTGTTTGGTGCATAAGCGCAAACCACAGTCAGAACCCGTCCCACCACCCGAAGGCGTAGGGAAACTACGTGCAGGCTTAAAGCCGGGGGGCAACAAGAATTGCCACCCCTGCTCGTCGCCTCTTATTGCCGGCAACACCGGAGTAGAATGAAGTCCAGCCCCTCTTGAGAGGACTGGTTCCAGACCCCTTGCTGTGCGTTGAGGTGAGTCCGACTATATCTAGACGGAATTTCTCCACCTCACGCACCAGCTCGGGCTCCTTCCCCGCCAGAGAGGTGACATTCCACGTACTGACAACTAGTTTCTGTAGCCGAGGATTGGACCGCCAAGGCTTCTGCTTCCGGCCGCCACCCAGCTCTCTTTGCACCCGACCCCTTTGGCCCCTCCCACGAGTGGTGAGCTCATGGGAGGGGGGACCCACGTTACCTTTTCGGGCTGTGCCCGACCGGGCCCCATGGGTGCAGGCCCGGCCACCAGACGCTCGCCATCGTGCCCCGCTAGGGGTCTGGCTCCAGAGGGCGGGCCCCGGTGACCCGCGTCCGGGCGAGGGAAAATGAAGTCCATTGTTATTGTGCATCATTGGGGTCTATTGAGCCACTCTTTGTCCGGTCCCTCCCCTAGGACCTGTTTGTCATGGGTGACCCTCCCAGGGGCATGACAGCCCCCGACAACTTAGCTCCTAGGATCATTGGGGCACGCAAACTCCTCCACCACGATAAGGTGGTGACTCAGGGAACGTAAGCTGGGGTTAGACCGTCGTGAGACAGGTTAGTTTTACCCTACTGATGATGTGTTGTTGCAATAGTAATCTTCAGTGTTACATACGTACGAGTACGTACGAGTGTTACATACGTATGCAGAGATAAAACTATATTTTCCTTTGATTCTATAAGCAATAACCAAAGGCATTTTAATGTTTTTTCAGCAGGTTGAGTAATTTGTCAGACAGAGGCTTACATATGTTGGCCCTTATCCTGAAGCTCTGTGCTCGCTGCCACACATTTTGCTTTAGGTGATACCATAGGCACAAACTCCTTTGCTGACAAATGTGCTTTTCTCCACAATTCCATCAGGAATTACAACACCAATGCAATTAACTATGTCTTTAACACAGATAGTCACTTTTGCATTAGTATTACCCAATATACCTTCATGGCAAAACACTCATGGGTGTACAAGGTGTGCGTGCCACAAAGCGTGGTGCTCTACTTTTGTAGCAAAAGTAGAAAAATAGAGCAAAAAGGCATAATGTAACTAGAAAAAGCTGAATAACTAATAAAATCACACATTTTTGTGCTTTAAATATACATCATGTATAATATTGTTTTTTATTGTATATATTTAAAAAAATACAGCTATTGGTGGACAGCTGGGCCGCTTACTAAGTAGACAACGCCAAGTAGACAAGAGAAAAACAGTAAGGTGTATTATTTATTGTTATTATATATTATCGTAACAGTAGTTTATTTAGTCTCATAAAATGTTAATAACATCTTTGAGCGTCGATTTGTGGACACCCCAAGTAGGTTGGTTAGTAGCCTGGTTAGGTAGGTCAAGTACCAGAGTGGTAAGTAGAGAAGCAAGTTGAATGGTGCAGGAAGTAGGCTAGAACTGTAATTTTAAAAGATGGGTAGGCAGGTCTTCTCTGCCCTCTCTGCTTCTACATCACCAACATTTGCACACTCCAGGAGGCCACCACCCCTTCGAACCCTTTGCTTTTTTCTCTTATACATTCTGTTCTTGTCGGCCGTTGTGTCCTGCTTTGCACTCCTTTGCCGTCTCCTGCTGTCTCACAGCTGGCAGGGAGCATAGCAAAATCTCTTCTCAAAACCTCTTTAGGCCCATGGGGTACACGTTGAAGGGCACGAGTCTGTGTGTGTGTGTCCTTTTCTGTGTGTCTGACAGCACCAATTACTGCCTCAGATGGAGGAAAGAGAGCGGAGAAGGACAGACACATGTCACCTCAACACAAGTTCTCGTGCTGTGGCCTCACTGGTTCTTTTTCCCACAGCATGAGATAAAGCTCTGTGACGTTTTTTTCTGCTGCATACACCACTATATTTACCCACTTTCCTTCTCATGCATTTGGTGCCGCAATAACGATGCGACGATCTAATTTACAGCAAGTGTATAAAAGACGCAATCCACTCTGATTTCACTTTGCTTCCTGGACTGAACCCAAACGTGTGAATCAATTAGTAGTTCAAAGTCCAAGCACAGCTGATATATACACAATACAGATCCCCAGACTATAACAGGACATTATAAAATAGCACTCAGACCAAGAGCAGTGGGAGCTTTGCCAAGGTTTAAACATTGTCCCCTGTGAAATCAATGTATGAATGTTCACAATCTAGGATCTTAATAGCTAAAAGGGGGTAACATTTCATTCAGGTCCAGAATGTGCTATGCACCGAGGGAACAACATGTAAAAAGGTCCTCTACAAGCACGGCAAATTACAGCATGATCTGATGAGATCCAACAGAAATACAAGCATCGTGTTGAATGGGATTTTCCATGTCACATTTACATTACTGCCAAACGCACAATCTGGATCTGATCTGATTAAACTGGGTTTGACATTGCAGCTTCTGAACATGCATACACACAGCAAATCCTCAACGTCAAGAAAAGAATTTCTGCATTTTGCTACCTAAAAGGAATGAGTGGCATTGGGCTTTTTGTTATATTGGTTATGACTTGGAAGAAAGATAAGGCACCCAAAGAGCAGACATTTCCAATTTCCATCCATTTTCCTCTGCATATTTGAGGTCGTGTCCCGAGGGCAGCAGCCCAAGCAGGGAAGCCCAGACTTCCCCATCCCAAATCCCAGATCCCGGAACCCGAGGCGTTCCCAAACCAGTTGAGAGACATCGTCTCTCCATTGTGTACTGGGTCTTCCCCGAGGCCTTCTCCCAGTGAAACGTGCCCTGAACACCTCCCCAGGGAGGCGTCCGGGAGGCACCCAAACCAGATTCCTGAGCCACCTCATCTGGCTCCTCTGAATGTGGAAAAGCATCAGGTCTACTCCGATTTTTTCCCCAAATGACAGTGCTTCTCACCCTTATCTCTAAAGGAGAGCCCAGCCACCCTCCAGAGGAAACTCATTTCGGCTGCTTGTACCCTAGCTCTTGTCTTTTCGGTCACTACCCAAAGCTCATGACCATAGGTGATGGTATGGAGCGTAGATCGAGCAGTAAATTGAGAGCTTTGCCTTTTGGCTCAGCCACAACAGACCGATGCAGAGTCCACACCAATCTGCCTGTCCATCTCGCGTTACAACCCCAAGGTAACTCCTCCATCATACCCGACCTTTCTGGGCGAGAACCATGGACTGCTGCACTCTAGCAAGCACCCAAACTGAAGGTGCTGATTCTCATCTCGGCCGCTACAAAACCGGTACAACCTCCAATGACCACTTGATGCGAAAATAAAAGTGCTTCTCTTCTTAATACACTTGGGCATTGTTAAACGCACCTTACATTATAGAGGTAAAACACAACACGGTGAAAATATACTCGTAGTACAGGTGGAATAGCACATACACGCACAAAACATTTTTAATCTCCAAAATAAATTCATAAAAGAGATTTCTCTCACAGAAATTTTGCACTAGCGTGCAAAACTAAGATAAAAAACCCTGCTAGCTTCCATTCACACTCCATCAGAGGAGGTTCTACCAACTTTTGCCTGCGTTTATTGCCAGTTCAACATGTTTAGTTCAGAAGGGGGCGGCTGAGTGTTTGTAATGAGATTCCTCCACAATTGAGCTGTACGCCCAGGAAATAATTCCCCACACAAATGTTTCTTCTCCTTTCAATGACGGAATTTCATTCACATTATGTCAATTTCCACGAGATTCAGTAAACACTAAATTCCATTTTTATTGCCCAATTCCGCGATTCTGTTTGCATTTCCGCAACTCAAATTCAAATAGATCCATGTCAGTGGATTTCTTGACGTGATCAAGCGAGATCTTAAAGTCCAAAAAAGATGCACCGGACAAAATTGTAGTATCTCGACAAAACTTAAAATACTTAAATAATAAAATACTATAAGTCCATGTCTGTATTGGGCAGTGTGTGGGCCCGGATATGTAAACAGAACCAGTAACCAGACTGGAAATATCTGTGTAATTATCTGTGCAGTATTTTGGTGCCAAATTAATAGTCACTATAAATAGACACAGTGGAACACAATTGGACATAAGACCTCTCTCAAGATACCCTCCTGGTTACTATAGCCATTATCACTGTTAACAGATGCTTCTCACGAAGTTCTCTTTAATGTTTCTTCAGTCTAAAACTTCATGGGTTCCTCTTGAGCCCACGCTTTACCCTCCTAGACTTACTTTCATTGAAAATGACGCTTAAACCAACTACAATGACAACATAACCTCCTTGGCAGACGGAACACGCCTATTAAGGGCCAGCCATGTGCAAAAGTCAGGCAAACATCACTTTTACACACCGTAAAGCCCACTTGGCTGCGGCTATGAGATCATAACTTTTGAGAGGCAAAGCGAAGGTCTGCACAATGTCATTTTCAGACATTTTTGGAGTCCATTGCCCAAGCTGTGAGGGCTTTCCGTTTGTTCGCTGAGGGACTGCGATCAAAGGGGCTGCTTCTTAGCTGTTAGGATCATCAGACTTTGCTTGTGACCACAGACCAGTAGAAGAAAAAAATGTTTATTCATCTCAGCGAAAAACCGACGAGCTAAAGGTTATACAACATGCATCTAGTAGGGCTTTAATCAAGCTATGCCCTCAGATGCACAAGATGAAAGCTTGTGCGCTTAAAAGGCTTGCACACACACACACATACACACTTACAAACAGCCCACGCACACACACACACTTAAGTGCACAATACACGTCATATGTCATAAGAGGATTTCAGTCTCATGCTCATAATAAAAGGTTGTAGCCAAGAACAGATGTCGGGAAAGGCTCCTCACACCTGTAAAAGAATTGGAGCTCATTTGGGGGACACTGCCTGTGTGTGCGTATGAACATATGCGTGCATGTGTATGTGTCGCCTCCCTCCACAGACACCGATCTGCCTCCATCCACGAGATGTGTGTGTGTGGTCGTTAAAGTGAGCAATTTTGTGTTCCCTGCGTAGAGACGTTTGGAGGTCAACGCTCCCACCCTGCCCCCCCCATGTTCACACACCCGGTTTCTTTGGATTTTGTGCTCCTCTCGTGGTAGCAGCTCGGGGAGAGTGACAGCATTAAGGTGAAGGGAGACGGCAACACGAGGATTTAGACAGCAAGTCAAGAGCCTCTCATGGGTATGGACTACACACTGTGTGTGTGGGGGTGCGTGCGTGTGTGTGTGTGTGTATCGGCACATCTTTAGGCATTATGGCCTCAAGCAGTTGAAGTGTCAGGTAGTTGAGTGGTTTTAGAAAGCAGATGTTCTTAAAGGCCATGTAAATGAAATGTTTACTTTCTTTTATGCTCAGATATCCATTCATTTATTCTGAAGAACACGCAGTTCTGCCACCGGATGTTTGCACGCTTTTATTTTGGTAGGGCACTTTTTTTTCTACCTGTGTGTGAAAAATGGAACTTTGCCTGTAGCCCCACGTGACAACGTGCTCACATATTTTTAAAGTTGCTTGTACTGATTGTTTTATAAGAATTTGTGTTTTCATTGAATTGTTTGTGTTTAAAGTGGTCAGAGAGTTTCCAGCGGTGAAGTGTCAAACTGGGTTTATATATACAGTATATTGCAGAATGAAAATGTATGTTATCTGATTCATGTGCTTACATTGAAATCGCTTGAGATTGCTTGTCCTCAGTATTAGATGACCCTAAATGAAAGCCCACCTTTTCGAGGTATTTTTCAGACAAAAACAAAGACAGAATGAATCTTTGTTTTCAGTATTATGACCAATATTATCAAATAAACATTTTCTGATCTCCTTGACAGTCATTTGAGGAATTTGTCTACTTGGTCACCTTTATCTTAAAGTTAACATTTCAAGTCACTGTTGTGTGTGTGTGACAGGAAGAAAATCTCTGACTCATTTGATGAGAAGGAACTACCAATACAATACAGTATTATACAGTGTCCATTCCATTTTCTTCCGCTTATCCGGGTCCGGGTCACGGGGGCAGCAGTTTCAGTGGGGAAGTCCAGAC
The DNA here is from genome assembly GCA_024372805.1 of Oostethus manadensis. Lineage (NCBI taxonomy): Eukaryota > Metazoa > Chordata > Actinopteri > Syngnathiformes > Syngnathidae > Oostethus > Oostethus manadensis. The sequence goes on from QODF01000161.1 coordinate 2,086,173, forward strand.
TTCCCGGTCTCAGGCGACCTCTTCTAGGTCCACCGGGAGGACACCAAGGCGTTCCCAGGCCAGCTGTGAGACATAGTCCCTCCAGCGTGTCCTAGGTCTTCCCGGGGGGCCTTCTCCCGGCTGGGCATGCCCGAAACACCTCACCAGGGAGGCGTCCGGGAGCCATCCGGACTAGATGCCAGAGCCACCCCAACTGGCTCCTCTCGATGTGAAGGAGCAGCGGCTCTACTCTGAGCTCCTCCCGGATGGTCGAGGTCTTCACCCTATCTCTTAGGGTGAGTCCAGCCACCCTACGGATAAAACTCATTTTCGCCGCTTGTATCCGCGATCTCGTTCTTTAGGTCATGACCCATAACTCATGACCATAGGTGAGGGTGGGAACGTAGATCGATCGGTAAACAGAGAGCTTTGCCTTCCGGCTCAGCTCTCTCTTCACCACGACGGTCCGGTACAGCGAAAGCATTACTGCGGACGCTGCACCGATCCGTCTGTCGATCTCACGCTCCAACCTACTATACAGCCCAACTATACAGTGTCAATACAGTATTTAACTTGCTTGATATGTATCAAGTTGCTCGAAGAAGACGAGCGCAGAACAACCCAACGGAGTCAAACTTCAGTTTTCGTACAATTTTCACCAATTTTTGCCCCAATTTTCTTAGCTGTCGCGGTTATCATACGATACTGCGCTTAAAAATATTACGAAATTGCCTAGTCTTTTTGTCCAGTAATGTATCATTTCGCCGAATTCAATGCCCAAACAAATCACCCTATGCATTGGTGACGCACTGTCCGTGCATGCTAAATAACCTATTATGGGACCAAAGTAAGTTGTGAGTGCTAGTACATTAATGAAAAACTATTGTATTAAAAAAAAAATAATAATAATAATTGCAAAATACGGATATGGCGTCCCGTCCCCTCCTTTTTCAATGAAGGTAAAAATGATGTTAAATGTTCACGTTTCCATCTCATTCATCATTTTTAATTACTGCATTGCTTTACATGTAACATATTTGTCAGTGGCTGGAAGAGATTAATTAGATTCACATTATTTTCTGTGGAAAAATTGGTTTGGTTTTAATATGTTTCAGTTTTTGTTGGACCTTTTGGAAGAAATTCATAAGAAAAAAGTTTCCTCTGTGATAGCAGTGCGGTGCGAGGCTCAGTGTGTCAGTGTCACGCTCACGTCAATCGAGGCCACATTTGATGGCCTGAGCATTGTGGGAGAGACATTTGGTCATCCGGAAGCACACCACATACAGAACTAAGAATAATGAAAAAACAATGCCATTTTATTGTCATGTGTCAGGTTGAAATATGTTAGGTTTTAAAAACCTTTATCTGTGAAAAATACGATTCAGGTGGAACTAAATGGTCCCGTCCAACCAATGACTGATTAATTAATTGATAAGGGGAGTGTAGTAAAAAATGGGCCACGCAAAGACTCTTTCTACCTGTCTGTGCAAATCTGTCTTCCTCACTCTCAACGTCTTTCATCAGTGTGGCAACGTTCTCCCCGTTTTTTTTTAACAATGCCATACTTAATTTGGCCTTTATCTCCCTTTTCTACATGTCTACCTCAACTGTCTTTCTCTCTCTGCTTCTCATTTCCTCTCCTTTGTGCTTGAACAAATGACACACATCGTTACAAAGGCTGAGGCACTCACGTTATCCCCCACCGCACAATAGTGGCCATCTACATAGCCGCATGGCATTGATGCAGACAATGTCTAATTACACTGTGCCTCAAAGCTTACAAGCTTTACACCACACTGGATCACCTGCCGCACTCGAGCAAAGCACCCAAGCTGAAGCCTTGGTGTGACCCAAAGGCATGAAGGTCCTCTGCTCAGTCTGCAGCAGTAGGTTGAGCTGTGAGTAAACCCTGAGAGAAAACAGGGGGGGAAAGAAGGGCAAGAACTGAGAAACCGTTAACACGTGTGTTTTCATCACCCAGTGCCTTAATATAGCTCTATCCCCCACAGACTGGGGGGCTCTGTAGGAACAGAGGGGGGACTCCTATGGGGACAGTCACCATTAATTGGCTGTGATTCATATGCTGCTGACTTCTAGTTAGTTAAACAAGTGCACATTTCTGTAGGGTTGAGTCCGTTTTAGCTTTGCTTCATTTAGGATCTAAAGGCTTTTCAAGATGGCAGTGCATGAGCGTCAGCAGGTCTGGCGAGCAGGAAGCACGACGCAGGAAGGCGGCCATTGACCCTTCCCCTTAGGGCCCCCTCCCTCTTTTTAGTTTAAGGATGATTTCCAGATGTGCGATCAGCCTGTCAAAAAGATCAGGCCGACGTTAACCAGCCCCAAACAAGACGTGGAAATCGAGTTTTGGTCTAATTTGTTGTGGCTTTAGTTGGTTGAGCAGCCTGCACGTGAGTGAGTGTTATGGCCACCTCTGTAGAACACACCGATTGACAAGTGAGATGTTAAGTCAACACACACCACCGGCAATGACTACACAAAGTCAGCATCCGAGTGCCAGAAAAGGCTGAGAGGGCTGATAAGGGAAGCATTCCAGTAAACGTATGAGGATGCAGGCACCTTTTCTCTGGCACAGCAGCTGCAGCATTGTTCCATAGCAATGAGACAAAGGCATTTCTATGATGGAATTTTCTATTTCCTCCAGTGATGAATACACCTGCTGGCACGAGGTCCGCCTGTTGTAATAGCTTATTGACTTTTTTGTTCTGAAATGCACTTTTCAGGAAAGCAAGTAGGAAAGCAGTTTTGCTTTTTTTCTTTTTCCAGCCACTGATGAGAAGATTCCTCCAATCAGCTGCATGCAAAACTGAAAAGTTGAAGGGAATTCAGTCAGACTGCAGCTCTTGATACGCAGCGTCATTTCCAATCAGTCTTAACAGAACAAGCAAATACATAACATCAGACACCAACAGACAGCTGTAATTCCCTCACTCCCTGTGCCGAGCGATGTTGATGAACGAAGAAAGAAATGCACTGCAGCCCATTATCTTGGTAATACATCAGGACATCTCCAAGCAATCCCCAGATACAGTTCAGATATGCCCCCAGCGGGACTGGGTGCTATGTAATGCGAGGCATTTTGAATCGGGGCCGATGGTAGTCAGTCGTCCCGTACTCGGGTTTTTTGATCATTTATTTGTGTTTCTTACACTTTGTATGCTCTGCATTAGGGATGTAAATCTCTTTAAACAATTCAATTCAAATTTTCCCAGGTTGCGATGCCACTCAAAACCGATGCATTTTAAAAACAGAACATGCGATTTGATGCAGTATACAAACGATTCTACAGTTTGTAGTTTGTCGCTGTAGATATGAATCTTACATTCTAAAATAAAGATGCCAAGTGTATGGAAGTGGTATTCTTACAGTTTTTTCTAATGTGCAATAATATTCCCGAGCATGCTGTAAGGCACTGGCAGAAATAAAGTAAACGGAAGAACATGTCAGATGTATATATTGTTTAGACACAGACCAAAAAAGACTTGCTGAATGATGATCTTTTTATTTGATTGGATCCATTCATTCATTTTCTATGCCGCTTATCCTCATTAGGGTCACGGGGATGCTGGAGCCTATCCCAGCAGACTTTGGGCGAGAGGCGGGGTACACCCTGGACTGGTCGCCAGTCAATCGCAGGGCACATATAGACAAACAAACATTCACACTCACGTTCATACCTTTGGACAATTTAGAGTTGCCAATTAACCTAACATGCATGTTTTTGGAATGTGGGAGGAAACCGGAGTACCCGGAGAAAACCCACGCACGCACGGGGAGAACATGCAAACTCCACACAGAGATGCCCAACGGAGATTTGAACCCAGGTCTTCCAGATCTCCTGACTGTGTTGCCAATGTGCTAACCACTCATCCACCGTGCACTTTGATGGGATCGATGTTTTATATTTTATATCTATATTTTACACCCATTAAATTTGGATTTGGTCCTAACTAAACTATTTTTGAATCATACTAAGTTTGGTTGTGTACTGTGTGCAATGAGTCAGTCCAATTAATACCAGAAAATAAATAGTGCAATTACCTTTTAAAAATGGCACATCTTTCAAGCACAGGCAAGTAAAGAGAAGTATTTGTCACTTGAGTGCAATGATAATGTTTTGGCTTGAAAAAGTGAACAATCCCATACGTAGTGTTTTCAACAGGCGCAACGTTGCAAAGTAAGCAAGTTACAAAGCAGAAAAGTTACCATACTCGCCTCTGGTGGTCTGGCTGCTGAAGTTTTACACCCTTTTTAGTCCAAAGACGTTTCAAACTCAGGCTCACTCCGTGCGTGATACACTGGTTCTCCTAACACCAATAGCTCCCGCGGGGCTTCTAAGAGAGGGTGTCCGTGATGCATGTCGCCGCAATTGATTCATGTAAAACGATTATAATTGATACAAGAGTAATCTGCAGGTGAATCTGAATCGTCCTCAAACAGGATATCCGGTCGAATGAATTTATCATTAAAACCCGTACTGTGCATATACAACATCAAAGTACATGACATGTTTATACCTGCAGGTAATAACCAACAACTAGCTTGACAACACAGTGCAAATGTGCGAACGGTCATCAAGCACCACGTCAGTCTTACTCGTTGTGTGAACCAAAAAATACACAAGGAAGTAACATGTAGATGAAAACAGGGCAACAGTGAACTACCATTTTATGTGTGAAACGACAAAGTGCTGACAACAAACACGTAACATAGTGTTATTTTTAAAGTGCCCGCAAGGCATGCTGGGTATACAATTCCTAAAGACGTGTACATTATCTTTAAAATAAAATCACATTCAAGATGTTTTGTGTGTGCCTGCCCTGGTGCTCAGGTGTCAAACTGAAAAAGACAGTTTTTGTTAACAAAAAATATGCAAAAACATTTGTGGGCCGCTCGGGGTGTGACATCACTTCTGCTTTCTGCTCCAGACTCCGGAAAGAGACTGTTTTTAGTGACGAAAACATTGAAGCCCTCATCTAAAATGGTAAGATGTGCTTTGGTGTCTGAAGAGCATTTTAGTTGCACTGTGACATTTATGGGAATGCTTGACTTTTTGTTTGTTACAACTCTGCTGAATCAGTCACCTTACAATACACAGCTTTATTATGCGTAGTGCAAGGCCGCACTGGGGACCCATTTACATTTCCTCGAGCGGCTCTCTATACACATGCGTGTTCCGTGTAAAGCTCTGAGGTTGTCGGTACGAAAAGGCACACAAAGGAACTATCAATTGGACATCCTTGACTTCGTGCGTGGTGCTTGGTAAGCACTAATACTTCAAGTGGCGCCATTTTCACCTTGCTAGCGTCAATTTCCTCACCCACAGAGGAAAGTCGACAAGACTTCGGCCTTCCACTTGACAGATGTGTGCGTGCGTGTGTGTGTGTGTGACACGGAGACTCCAGCATGAGGCTCTCGTTTAAACCTCCGCCTGAGAAGATGAATTATTGAGAACGATGAACTGAAAATAACCACCGTGGTGAAGCGAGGACGTGCACTGCTCCTCCGCCCCACACGTACACACACTCAGCTGATCGGGGAGGCCAGATGATCACGTGTGTGCATCCGTAGTTTGTTACGTCGTATGGAAGATGTTTAAGAACATGTGCTTCTCGGCAGAGTGGGTGTGTGTGGTAGTACTGAAGTGCCAAATCTTCCAATGCTGACCTCAACCATGCATGTGAGTGGTTAGTTCTATTCGTAATAAGAAAGGTGATGCTTTTAGATGTCCTTTCATCCCCGTAGAATAAGCCATTCCGACTGTGTGAACATTCCCAGCAGACTTCTCCTGTGGGCCTGTCAGGTTCTCTCTCTCCCTTTTGCTTTGGTTGTCCCTTTGGCCATGACCTCTCTCATACGGACACACACACACCTGGCCTGTATTTATTCTGCTTTTAGACCACATAATCACCACAATTTGGAATTAGCATGCCATCTGCCTGGATTATTGCCAGAAACGTAGGTGTGTGTGCGTGTGTGTGTGTGTTTGCTTTAATTGCACTGAAATTGAGCTTTCTATGTGCGTGCATGTGGGTGTGTGTCCCTGTCAGGGAGAGGGTAAATATTTGTGCAGGAGCTCTGGAGAAGGTCAGGGTCAACATATGACAGACAGCCCGCGGAGAAATAAGAGACACACACACGCACACGCACACGCATAGTCAAAGAGAAAGAAGAGGGGCGTCAAAGAGAGCTAGGACATGAAAACTAGACAGGAGGGCAAACAGAGACATGCAGAGGATGAAAACACAGTAGCAGTACCACAGATGAAGGACAGAGATGGACAGAATGGGGAAGAAGAGGACCGGCTTCATCCAGTGGTTCCCCTCCACCAACCTCAGTAATTGGACGGCTACACGGAGGACACATTTATGTGTGCTTGAATCGTTTCATATTCGGTTCTGGTCGCGTGTGTTTGACAAGACATAAAAAGCCATAAACGCTACCCTGCCTACCCTCGTTGCTCCCAATGCTGCGTCATCAGTAGGTACATGCAGAAACAGCGACAAAGCTGAGAGGCCATTTTTACAGTATGGCCTCTTTGCACGTAGACAACAAAAATGATTCCCTTAATTTACCGTAAAATCACATTCGCTGTGTTCTGCATTGCTGCTGGTTTTGTTGTGATGATTATGACAATGTGTTGTTTCATTTGTGTAATAGAAGCACTCAAATTACTTCTTTTCAACTTGCGTGTCCCCAAATTCTGAAAAATGACATTGTTCTTCAACAACATTTGTATGTTTTTTTTTTTTTTTACTACCGTTTCGGGCGCCATGTAAGCACCGGCACCGTTCTTAAAGTATATAATATATGTTCACACGGAACAAATCTATTTTTACTAATGATATGTATTCACCAATGCATTCTCTTATAATTTAACTTCTTATTGCCTCATTTGCGTCTTCACTCACCAGTTTTGGATAATATGTAAACGATACCCAACCCTACTTGTGGGTTCGTTTAATCAATGCCACACATAAAGCAGCTGCGCTTTAAACAAAAGCTCATTGCCTACTGAGAGCACATTTTTATGTGAATGAAAATACATACATGGAGACTACAAAGGATGTAGTTACAATATACAGACTTGCATATAAATGCCAGAACTAGAAAGTGTACATATTTTCCTCCCACTACCCAATAATGGGTACTCTACCCACATCAACAAGCTATGAAAACATACATGCTCATTTCAAACGTACCATATGTTTATTTCCCCCATGCACCATTTATTAATTTATTGTAGTCAGGCCACAAATGTACGTTTGATCTTCTCTCTCAAAGAAGGGGCATGCACTATATTTCCATGAAAATACTTTTCGCAAGCCTTTCCTATCTTGCCGAGCTCAACATTTAAGGTTTTGGTCCACAAATGGCTTCAGCATGACATCAGTTACAGAATACAGTATTACGAGCAATACTAAACCTTTTAATGTTGGTGGTAGTTCAAGTCCCGTGCAGCCCAGTCTCCAGTTATTATGACAAATGTATACATTATAATGCACCAGTCACACAATCTACCTGATTTTTTAATGCTATGCTTATTATGCAAGTTGCAGGGCTCTATTATTTTGCCCCTCATTTTAACCGTACAAATCAGACCCTTCTCAGTTGTGGAACAGATTGTACATACATGCCCCCCACAACGCCCGTACCAAACCATCTACCTTAGGGGCGTCCCCCCTGAAGATGATGCAACCTATGGTAAACTCGCCCTAACGGAAGAGCTAATCCTATTCATTGTGTGTGTGTGTGTGTGTGTGTGTGTGTGTTTTGGTGTTAAAAATAGGTATGAGTTCTGGTCCCAGCAGAGTGCTTGACATCTCTATTCCACACAAGCACTCAGTCATACTGTCATACACACATCTGCATGGCATGTTCCTCTGACGCTTTTTGCAAGCTGACTGCATTCTGTGTATCTGCATTTTGCGCATTGGTCTAATATGACATGTTGTTAATGTGGCCCCCTTAGTCTGTTTAGCACGAGGACATGTCAATTCAAGTGTAAACATGTTTCACGGCTATATAAACCTGAGCACAAACACACGAGGAGATGCGACCCTGGTGGCCGTAAAGGACGTCACATTCAATCTCATCACATTTCTCCACTGACGCTTGATGTATCAATTTTTAAGTAGCTGGCCTCAGCTAACGCCTGGTTAGTCCACACACACACACACACACACACACACACACACACTGCTACTTTGCTTTAGGAGCTGTGGCACTCAAGGGGTACTAGGAGGTTCCGTCTTGAAAGCATGTTGCCATGGTGACCATTATGGAGCTCATCTCCCAGGGGCCAGCAGGCTTTACACAACTTCCCTCTCAAAAAAAAACACACACACACACATTTTCTTGCACACTCAGTACACCTCCAACAACTCACACACGTTTCTTCTTCTTCTGCGCTGTGTGCCAAACCTGCTGGTGAGCCAATGTTTGCCTTGAACTGATTGTCTTAGTGAGCCAGGAACAAAGCAATTAACAATCTAACTAGCGCAAGAGTCTGGAAGTAGACAAGGGTGCACGCAGTACCTACAGCCACCTGCTTCCACGTAATTAGAAAGTGTTGACTGTGAGGTATTGGCTTTGCACTTGTGTTTGTGTCTGCATTTGCATGTAAATCCGCACAGGAGATATAAAGACTCGTTTCTTGCTATTGGAACGGCTCTTGCAACTTCTGTCATTTCAACACGCAAAATGGTCATCGTTATTTTATCTTTGTGTCAACATGCACAGGCATAAAAGTGCAGCTAAATTTTCATAAATTGTTGGCACAATATATTTAGTGTGTGTGAGGTAAATGAAGTTGTTATATTACAAAGTTTAGAAGACATTTTTGTTTGTTTTGATGTAATGATTTCCAATTTACAGTTAGCAATAATTTGAAAAAATATATTATTCACATACTGTCCTTTCTTAAGCGTTTTTGTACTACAGTAAAACCCCGCGATACGAAATTAATTTGTTCCGAAAGGATTTTTGTAAACCGAATTTTTCATAAACCTAACAACATTTAACATGTAAATTGGCTAATTTGTTCCACTGACCCGGAAGACCCCTCATACAATGGAAAAAAAAAACACTGTTCTGCACATTTAATACTGTATGAATAGAGTATTGTAATACAAATGTAATTAATTCAAATTAAAAGTTTCTTTAGCTTTAATACGCAGCACAGACCGCATCTCCTCGTGTGTTTGTGCTAAGGTTTATATAGCCGTGAAACATGTTTACACTCGAATTGGCATGTCCTCGTGCTAAACAGACTAAGGGGGTCACATTAACAAAGTGCAGTACAGCACAGTACATACGCTGGCAGCAATAAACCAATCAGAGAACATTACGTATTACGTAGAGTAAGTACTAAGGCAGCGATTAACCAATCAAAGAACATCATGTGTACGTACGGTACCTCCGCAATGCCTCCAGTAGGTATACCACCGGTATGCTGCAAAACAACATCTTTACAGTTACGCCACCATATGCGAATGGATTGTGGATGCCTGGGCTAAGGTATCTGCTTTAACTCTTGTTCGAGCTTTTACGAAAGCCGGCATCATTGCTGAACATCCCACTGACAATGAGACTGACGGCCGACAATGAAGACAGGGAACACGACATGTTTGACGGCGAAATTGCCCAGCTGTTCAAGTCAGATGCAGAAGATGAGGATGGATTTGTGGGAGAAGAGTGATTAAAAATACAGTGAGTGTATTGTTAAATAATAGAATAAAGTTCAAATAAACTCATGCTTTTGCTTCTGTTGCCTTTTTGTGTTAGCATGGGCCGTAAAAAACGTTAAATCAGAAAAAAAAAAATTTTTGGCAAAATTGACAACCTTCTGTAAAGCGAACATATTTTTGTAAGCCGAAGCAAAAAATCAGAAAGGTCTTTATGTATCCCAGATTTTTCATATCCCAGATTTTTCGTATCCCGGTGGTTCACTGTACTTCAACTTTGAATAAAGACATAAACATGACCAAACTATTCTCATTATTATTATTACTGTTGTTGTTATTTAAAGTGGTGCAAAGGCTGTCTTGAAACTTTATCAATATAATGTTATGCCAAATAATTGGCCAAAAGCCGCATGCATCTGTGTGAGAATGTACATGTTTTAAGGGTCCCACAACCCCTGCCCTGAATATTTGCTCTGTTGCACCACACAAACACAGGAAAAAAAAAACCAAAACTTTCAACGCCAATTTAATCTAGAAAAGGAAATCCAGTCTGGGCCTCTGCTGGTTTCAGCCAAGTAGTGCACCAGTCCACACACAACTAAATTGGTGATTTGGAGTATTTTCAGAGTTTGTTTTTCAACAAACTCCAAGTCACAACTTAGTGTAAACACTGAAATGTTATATTAATTTATATTATGGAGAACTCATACAGCACATGTTGTGCAGTCTGGTCAGCGGGGCTGTGGATGGGCACTACCCGCTGCGCTTGCCCAATTCCAGTTCTGACCCGGTTCAGAGTGACCCAGTTCCAGCGAGAAATATCCCCCCTGATGGTGGCCTGGTGTTATGAAAGACTGGGAATTGAGAGGTTTGGGTGATGATTCTCAAAGAGTTCAGGGTTTTGAAATGGGAGTCACAGAGTTTAGCTGCATGAAGTGGAAAGGGTCAACGGGATGGCAGGCGTTGTTGATGGTCTATCCTGAAGTTTTGGACAAGATTGTGAAGAGGATAATGATTGTCTGGTAGGGCCTTGTTCAAATATTTGGAGATGTTATTCTCTCTCTGAAGGGCTGCAGGTGCATTCCCAGTTTGAACGAATGGAGGTTGGACACAAGAATGGAGGTTGGACACAAGCATCCCATGACAATCCTTAGGTTTTTTTTTTTGTCCGTCTCTTTTGTATGCACGCTGTGACACCATGCTGAGGTTGCGTGTATTGTGCAGCCGTAAACTAAGCACCTGTGCGAAAAGTATAGATTATAGCTCCCCAAGAGATTGCTTCTAGAGGTTACCCTGGCACAAAGTGTTCAAGATGTTGCTTCAAAGTTAATTAGCTGTCCAGTTTGAGACCCAAGTAGGTAGGGGTGGCATTATCAGGTAAAATAGATCCATTCAAGTTCACTGTCATCTGGCAAGAAGCTTCCTAGTGTTGAGTTGGCGTGTTTTGCCGTACTCAGTTTCAATCTGTATGATTGAGAGGAACGTTAAGATGTTGGCGGCTGGCCTCACTTGTTTTGAGGACAAAGCTGCAGTTGGACAGGATGTTGGAAATGAACAGCATGAGGTTACGTTAGATATTTCCAGCAGCTCTGCAAAAATGTCATAATACGCTTGAACATTTAAAAACTAAAAAAACAAGGCAATATACTGCATGGGTGATAAGAAAAACAAGAACATAGAATAAATAAATACATTTGGAACAGACCACTTGAAATGTACATAATATGGTAATAAGTCCAGTCTTGTGTGTGGTTTTATTGCTCCCCATCTGTTCTGTTGAAAAAGCGCACAGTGTGGGTAAGGAATGATCTTCTCAATCTTTCAGTGGAACAGGACAGTCATAGTTATCTGCCACGGAAACTACTCTTCTGGTGGGAGATGATACTGTGCATCGGATGATGCTGGTTGTCCGTGATGGAAAGGAGCCTCCTCAGCTTCCTTAGCTCTGCCACAGATGTCATGGTGTCCAGATCAGTGCCAATGACAGAGCTTGCCTTCCTCACCAGTTCGTCTAGGCATGTGGTGTCCTTCTTTATGCTGTTCCCCCAGTACCCTACTGTAGATGGGAGGTTAGTAGCTACCACAGTCTGGTAGAAGATCTGTTGCAGCTTCTTGCATATGTTGAAGGATGCCAGCCTTCTGAGGAGTTGCAGACGGATCTGTCCTTTCCCGCACAGAGCAACTATTTTCGCATTCCAGGGCAGTTTATCATCCAGATGCACTGCCAAGTATTTTTAGGTGTGAACCACCTCCACACGGTCACCTTTACTGAGAACAAGTTCTGGGTGTGTCCTGTTTCTCTTAAAGTCCACCACCATTTCCCTGGTCTTGGTGGTGTTGAGGTGCAGGTAGTTTGCCTCACACCAATGACAAAGTCCTGTGTCAGTTTTCTGTACCCATCCTCCTGTCCCCTAATGATTCTAATGTCACCTAATGGCTGTGTCGTCTGTACATGGAAGAGCTCAGAGTGGCACTGAAAGTACGTGTTTCAGGGTAAAGAGAACAGTTCTCTGCGGTGCTCTCGTAACTGCAACAACAGCAGTCAAACTTAACATCTACTCCAGACCCATCTTTAATTTGTTCATGTTTGAGAAGCAACATTTGGATAAATCGGGGCAAAATGTTTAGCAGGCCTGTTTTTTTACTAATTTAATGTTCCCAGATATTGAATTCTTAATGTGTTCGCCAATAAACAGTCATGATAATTATAAACATGTTCATTCAATATTGGTCTTGTGGTTTTCATTAAATGAGCAGGAAATATGAATAACAGTGAATGATATTGAAAAGAAAATAATTAAAAACATTTCAGTTTCCCGTCCACACACAAACTAATAAACTCAACCCCAAAGTGACTCACTGGGAGAGCACATGACAGGAAGTTAATAACCTCTACAGTCATTTATCAAGCAAAAAGCAATATTAACTGGAGAGCAGCGGAACAAGCAAAAAAACTGACATTTCATCACCTTTTTCAGCTAACATGGCTTGTGCGTCAACAACATTGTGCTTGGTTTTAAAGCACCCCCAGATGTCCCCTGACACACAGCAGCGTTATAGTTGCTTTGAAATTGTGTTTCTAGACAAATTGACAAATGCACTCTCTTTTAATCGTAGTTTTAGTCACAACTCACAGACGAAAAATATGTTTCTTTTGCTGCTTAATGGTCCACACCCCTGCAAGATAGTAGCTACCTTTGTCTGCCTGCTGTTTGGTACAAGCTAATTATATCACATGACTATAAATGACATTTGTGGAACCTCCCATTGGTTGTGCTGGAAATGCATTGGAAGACATGCTAGCGTACGAGATAGGGTTACCCTCAACATTTGATAATCATTGGACAAATGGTGACTTACGGGCACTGGTCGGTGGCGCCATGTTTTTCAACCAATTGTAAGATATTTTTTTTGTGACACCCTTATTTTGTAGTAAGACAGGATGTGGTGTTATTTTGAAGGTCTGAAGTGTTGGTGAGGTGTGTTGAGGTCGCTTGACTGTAACACGGAGGGGAGAGCCGTGCCAAAATAAATGTACCTTCTACAGCTCCGTGTCCTGTCTTTTTGTTTTGAGGCAGGGGTCAAGTCCAGCTAAGTATCTGCAAAATCGTTCTTTCTTTGCGGCTGTTTCACCGCAGTTAGGGAAGGCCTCAACCACTAGCTTCGCTCAGACTTCACTCGGGGGCATGGCATCAAGCAGCGAGGTTAGAGCTAAGGTTGTCCAGGAAATGTCTCTATCAAAAAGCTTCTTGCTTCCCTCATTATAGAATATTCCATCTGGAGAGCAGCAGGCAAACTGTCCCACAGCAGGAACGCAACCTTGGATGGTGCTGTGCGGAGAATTCGGGCTAGTTCATCAGCATAATCGCTGCTGGTACCTGCCACTAGCGACCTCACGGCCACTTCACACTGGAGTGACCAGCAGGGATAACTCCCACCGTCCTACCCAGTGAGGAGAAGCGGAAGTTCAATTTTCACATTACTGGAGAGGGGCCTCCCCCGGCGAGACGGTGTGTAACCAAGAAGGTCATCCTTGCACTTTCACGTACTTCTTGTCTTACTACTGGCCTCTTTGTGTCTAACAAAAAAAAATGCGGACGTCCTCATGCATCGTAGAACTTTTCACTTTACCGTCACTGGAAAAGCCGGGCTTCTGCACTGGATAAATCCCACCGCTGCTACCAATATAACTGAGCAGGTGAGGATTCCCGCTGATGTCTTCGGAGTGCAGTGGTGCCCGAAGCACAGGAGCCCCAGCTGTAGAAGGCACATTTTTTTCCGCAGTTTTTCCCTCCTTGCTACAGTCAATTAACCTCAACGCACCACTCCAACACCCTGGGCCTTCAAAATAATACCCGTTTTAGTACAAATTAAGGGTGTCACAAAAAATGTCTTACGGAATCTTGCTCAAACTTTACAGACATGTGCGTGTGAGAAATTTCAAGTCAGTCCAGCCCACGGGGTCGAACTTTGGGGTTTAATGACAGCGCCACTATGCGGCCAGTATATTTGTCAAAATATTATAGCCAAGGCAACACAGTAGTTGTGCATGTTGTCATACATTTTCACTGTTTTGTGTGCAGTAGTTCAGTTGTAGAAGTATGAAACAAATGATTGGAATAGCAGCTACAACATTGTGGTTGATGGTTTATCATAAGTAGAATAGCCTTTTTCCAGGCTTAGTGGTAAGCAGCGAAGCATACAAGCATGTTTAACAGTCAAAATGTGTGGGAAAGTACATATTGGGAGGTCCGCCCATTCACTGGCTTGACTTTTTGGATCTTCTGACCATGTCTTTGTTCCTTATTGTATGCACTTATACCAATGTTGACGTTAAACCTAAATTCTAGATGGAGCAAATGTTATTAGTATGTATTATTATTTTATTGTTGTATTTTTCAGATATTGCACAGTTGAATCAGAGGAGACAGAGAGACGAGCTGTTTCCTCCTCAATCAGTGTGTGTGTGTGTGTGTGTCCTGAGTAGCTCTACTACATCATATGTAAGAGCTATCGATTGGCATAAATACAGAGTCTCTCTGGTGACAGGATAAATATTTAATAAGACACTAGATCTGAGGCCATGCTTTGTCTTTAGGAGGAACATGGTCACGCCGTCGCATCCGCACACGCAGCTTCTACTCTCACAGCAAAAAAGAAATACAATGAAAACTTGAAGCACTGAACATTTCCTGGCACAATCGCTTGTCACATTTGAAACCCTAAGTATCCACCAAACAGTAGTTAAATTCAGACCTTAGAACGGTACATAAATAGTGTGACTTCATAGCAGCACTTTTTGTTCATACAAAGAACCCACGGAAGGTGGCATGTTGCCACAAATATGTGTGATTTCAGACACAAACCCCATCCTTGACTCAAATCAGAGCCTACATTATGAGAAATGTCCCAAAATAATTTTCACTGGCCACAGTGGCTGGCATAAACTGTACTGTAAATGATTATAGCAAAGAGGACATGCATTATTTTGAAGCAGGCAAAGCGATAGAGGATATTTGCAAAGTGTGAAAACCCGTAATATATAACAACGTCCTTTTTAAAAATTAATAATAATTTGGACTGCATGACAGTGGAACCACATGGTCATTAATGAACAAGTACAGCAACAGAACCAATGTTGTAATAACAGTAAGGTGCCAACTGCTCATTGTAAACGGGACCCTGTAAGTTTCACAACAGCTGAGTAGCACAACCAGCACGCAGAGGTAAATAAAGCAGCATCCACTTTAGTTGCAGCTGCTACCATCTTGGAAAGATAATTAAAAACTACATCAGGAGGTTGCCTACAACCATAGCTGTCAATGTTTTTTGAACCAAAACTAATTACAGACTATAATTATTAGTTTTAGTAGAACAATCAACCAGCGCCTAAAGGACATAGCAGCATTAACAGCATTAACTTGATCAAAGCACAACTCTGTTTCAGTTACTGCTTGGTGGAAATCAGTAGGGTTAAAAAAGGGGGATCTTGAGTCACACTAGCATGCAATCCACATTTCTAATTATTTAAGTTACTTAACAACTTGCATCACAAACAAATGTTGACATTTACTCAAGGACTGGCACTGCACTGCCGTTGGCATGACAGCCGAACCTTGCTTCTCACGCTCCCCATCTTCCAGCAATGTCTGCTGCCATGGCTGGTGAAGCTCACTGGCTATTATTCATCAACTTGTAGGAATTCATTGACTTTACTTTTGACTTGTCTTTATTACGTGCATGAATGTACTCTGGGGTGAGCAAGTGTGTCATTTTTTTTTTGTCATGATGGATTATTTTTAGTCTTTCTATTCATGTATGTATAAACGTATGGAATCACAGGAGTGCTAAGATTAAAAGGGAATACATGTGGAAATAGAAAGAGAATAAATAATAATAAAAAATATATACAAATTAAATCACATATATTTTCATTTTGTCGTTGCTTTTCCTGTTTTGTCTTTATCTTTTCCATTTCCTTTTTGTTATTGCATTTGCTTGATGGCTCTAAAGCAAAGGCAAAACAATGACCCGCCCACAGCTGCCATGGGGACCAGTCCATACCTGATCACAGGATCCCTGCTTGCAGTGTTTATGTAATATCCATCCATCCATTCTCTCTGCCGCCTATTCTCATTAGGGCTGCAGGTGTGCTGGAGCCTATTCCAGCAGACTTTGGGCGTGAGGCGGAGCACACCCTGGACTGGTTGCCAGTCAATCTCTGACAAACAAACATTCACGCTCCCATTCATACCTATGGACAGTTTGGAGTCGCCAATTAACCTATCATGCATGTTGTTAGAATGTGGGAAACCGGAGTACTCGGAGAAAACACACACACGCACAGGGAGAACATGCAAACTCCACACACAGATGTCTAATAGAGATTTGAACTGGTTATGTATTAGCTATGCTTAAATGTAGCTCAAAAAAATGTCACCACTTTCATCAGTTGTATACATACAGGAATGGAAAGACTAAAAATAAGCCATCACGACAAAAAAAACATTGGCACACTTGCCCACCCCACAGGACATTCTTGCTTATAAAAAATCACGATGCATTAATCACACCATGAATCACCAAGCACATACTTTGTTGAACATCTTACACGATGGAGTCCATATCAAAGCTGATGAGAGAAGCGGATACAGATTGGATGGGACTAGTCACCCTGGGAGAATGGCGGGTCATGTTTTACCTCTGCTTGTACTTGCCAGCTTGAGTGATCAAGTATATGCAATGGCAAAACATGGACAGGGAAAAAATAAAGACAAAACAGGAAAAGCAATGACAGAATGGGAAAATAATATAACTACATTTGTAAATTTTTTATTATTGATTCTCTGAATTTTGCGGGACTCCCAAAGCAGCTGACAGGTACCGGCAGGCCAAGCGGATCGGTGCAGCATCCGCAGTAATGCGGATGCTGCACCGTCCATAACAAACACTATGTTCGAACATAAGGATGTCCATAAGTGCACTTGGCACCAGGACACCCTAGGTTGCAGGTCTATGATCGACTTTGTGGTCGTATCATCAGCCCTGCAGCCGCATTTTCTGGACACGCGGGTGAAGAGAGGGGCTGAGCTGTCAACTGACCACCACCTGGTGATGAGTTGGATTAGATGGCGGGGAAAGATGCTGGACAGACCTGGCAGACTCAAACGCGTAGTGAGGGTGTGCTGGGAACGTCTGGCAGAGTCTCCCGTTCGTCGAGTCTTCAACTCTCATCTCCGGCAGAGCTTCGCCTGCAACTAAGGGAGGACCAGGATATTGAGTCCGAATGGGCCGTATTCCGTGCCTCTATTGCTGAGGCAGCCAGTTGTAGTTGCGGCCGCAAGGTGCACGGGACCAGTCGTGGTGGCAAGCCCTGAACCCGATGGTGGACACCGGGGGTTAGGGCTGCTGTCAAGCTGAAAAAGGAATCCTATCGAGCATGGATGGCTTGCGGGACTCCCGAAGCAGCTGGCAGGTACCGGCAGGCCAAGCGGCACTCGGCTTCAGCGGTGGTCGAGGCAAAAACTCGGGTGTGGAAGGAGTTTGATGAGGCTATGGAGCACGACTTTTGGTTGGCCTCGAAGAGGTTCTGGCAAACCGTCCGACACTCAGAAAGGGGAAGCAGCCCCCAGTTCACACTGTTTACAGTGCGGACGGGGGCTTGCTGACCACAACTGTGGATATAGTTGGTCAGTGGAAGGAATACTTTGAGGTCCTTCTCAGTCCCACTGACATACCTTCCGTAGAGGAAGCTGAGTCTGAGCATACGTACGTGGACAGTTCTATCACCGTGGCTGAGGTAATTGGGGTAGTTAAATCACTCCCCAGTGGCAAGGCTCCTGGGGTAGACGAGTTCCGCTCCGAATTCCTCATGGATCTGGATGTTGGACTGTGTTGGTTGACACGNCTGGACTGGCAGACCGGGGTGGTGGTCCCCATTTTTAAAAAGGGTGACCGGAGGGTGTGTTCCAACTATAGGGGGATCACACTCCTCAGCCTTCCTGGGAAAGTCTACTCCAGGGTGCTGGAGAGAAGGGTACGACCGTTAGTCGAACCTCGGTTAGAGGAGCTGCAATGTGGTTTTCGTCCCGGTCGCGGAACACTGGACCAGCTCTACACCCTTGCAAGGGTACTCGAGGGTATGTGGGAGTTTGCCCAACCAGTCTACATGTGCTTTGTAGACCTGGAAAAGGCATTCGACCGTGTCCCTCGTGGTGTCCTGTGGGGGGTGCTCCGGGAGTACGGGATTGATGGTCCGCTTCTACGTGCCATTCGGTCCTTGTACAATCGAAGCAGGAGCCTGGTTCGCATTGCCAGCAGTAAGTCGAGCTTGTTTCCGGTGAACGTTGGCCTCCGCCAAGGCTGCCCTTTGTCACCGATTCTGTTCATAATCTTCATGGACAGAATTTCTAGGCGCAGTCAAGGTGTTGAGGGAGTCCAGCTTGGTGACCTTAGGATCTCGTCTCTGCTATTTGCAGACGATGTGGTCCTTATGGCCTCATCAGGCTGTGACCTTCAGCGTTTACTGGAGCGGTTTGCAGCTGAGTGTGAAGCTTCTGGGATGAGACTCAGCACCTCCAAATCCGAGGCCATGGTTCTCAGTCGGAAACGGGTGGACTGTACCCTCCGGGTTGGGAGTGAGGTCTTGCCTCAGGTGGAGGAGTTCAAGTATCTCGGGTTCTTGTTCACGAGTGAGGGAAGGTTGGAGCGTGAGATCGACAGACGGATCGGTGCAGCATCTGCAGTAATGCGGTCGCTGTACCGGACCGTCGTGGTGAAGAGAGAGCTGAGCCGGAAGGCAAAGCTCTCTGTTTACCGATCGATCTACGTTCCCACCCTCACCGATGGGCATGAGTTATGGGTCATGACCGAAAGAATGAGATCGCGGATACAAGCGGCGGAAATGAGTTTCCTTCGTAGGATGGCTGGACTCACCCTAAGAAATAGGGTGAGGAGCTCGGCCATCCGGGAGGAGCTCAGAGTAGAGTTGCTGCTCCTTCACATCGAGAGGAGCCAGTTGATGTGGCTCGGGCATCTAGTCCGGATGCCTCCCGGGCGCCTCCCTGGTGAGGTGTTTCGGGCATGCCCAGTCGGGAGAAGGCAACGGGGAACACCTAGGACACGCTGGAGGGACTATGTCTCACAGCTGGCCTGGGAACGCTTTGGTGTCCTCCCGGTGGAGCTGGTAGAGGTCGCCGGGGACCGGGAAGTCTGGATTTCCCTACTGAAACTGCTGCCACCGACACCCGGACCCAGATAAGCGGAGGAAAATGGAATGGAATTCTCAGAATTTTCACACGTATTACTGTTTCATTTTGTCACTCCTGTGATTCCAACAAAAGAAAATGTCCCCTATCAGCTGTCCTCCATAATCTATGTAATAATACAATCCAATAATACAAATAAATTAGCATGTGAAAAAAATATTCCTGAGAATTGCGATCTCAGTTCTAAACATGAAATTGCATTTTTTGTGTAATCGTGTAACCCTACTTTATGTACATATTGTACAGATTATAGCCATACAAAAAATACAATACTTAATGTGGAATAATTATCCTGATGGGTTAGATAGGATGGATTTTATTTTGAATAATTTACTATATCTATGTTTGCTAAGTTGAGTATAATGCAAATCTGGAGCTTTCTCAAAGTTCCTCGACATAATTTTCATAGCCTAACTCGCAGTCTCTAGTGTGACTGCTTCGTGTGCAGGGGTGTGTTTGTGCGTCTCTCTCTTCTTATCTGCAGTGAGGCATTAATCATGAGGGAGTCACGTCAGGTAGTGAGCATCCCAGGAGGGCAAAAGTGGAGGGGAGGGGAAAAATGCAAGACAAAAACTGCAGTGGGATGAGCAAGGCAAAGGAGAAGAAAATCAGTAGAGAAGAAGCTTTATTTCAAGATGCCAAGTTTGATCAGGCAGTTGTGTGGACGCCAAAATGCTGCGGATGAGGCACGCCAGGAGAAAATCTGCCAGTCCACCGTATTTCTGCACCTGAGCCAATACAGAGCATAGCAAATGGACACCCGTTACCTTGGAAGGCGACGGCAAGGAGGAAGGAGGCCAGAAAGTCCTCCCTTGGAGAATAATCACTTCCCGTCCTTCCTTCTGCTACCTTGCCTTTACTTTTATTCACAACCAGCACGCCTTCAGCTGCTGTGTTCTTTCTGGTCTTCTGGGGATTGCGCGGGTGGACCTTGCTCCCAATATGATGAATGTTTTGCCTAAAAATATAGTCAGTACGCAAGCGAGTGCAGCATCCAGGTGGAAGAACTTACCTCCACTTTTGATAAATCACACTGCTTTTAGAACACATTTCCATCGCTCTCTCTGCAGGTTAACTACTGCCTTGCATGTATGTAGGATGTGTGTGAGCGTGTGCGTATACGCATTAGTGTGGTAATTTACAGCTTTCCGGGGATGAGTGGATTGTACCTTGATTAAATCCGTGACCTTCACCACAGGCACAAGCAATCTGCAGCCACACACAATCCCTCAAACACACACATTTGTGGCATGCTTAACACACAATAAGCGACGGGCGCACGGACATGCAATCAGCACCAGGTGGATTCCATCACATCGATGTTCTCACACAGACAAATATGCGTAAGCACGCTCACAGGGGCGGGTCTCGGGCACCCTCATTTTCATTTCATGAGGGTTTTGTAGACTGCAATACTGTTTACCACAGAGACAGCCTAGGCTCGCGAAGATTTCAATACCGGGACTATGAATGTATAAATAAATATATGTAATATATATTCAGATTACCAAAGGGAAAAGTCAGGGATTTCATTCCACTGCCTTAGATCCAAAGTGCACAATTTTATTCCCAAATCCCCAGCAGTTTTACAAGCCCACATAATGACTAATATGCAGGCAGAGCCAAGCAGTAGTCGTATTATGTTACGGCTGTGACTGTGTTATTCGTGCTTCCCCAATAGCCTGAAGAGCTAATGCTTATCTAAGAAGAGTGACAGTTGAGATGCTGTTTGGCTGTGTTTTGTACTGTACGACCCCGCGGTCATCCCGCCTGATGCAAAAGGATCTCACGTAGACGGAATGTCACAATGCATTAAATCACACTGTTGTTTTCTTGTTCTTTGCCATGGGTGCTGCACGGCACACACGCACGAGACACCAGTTTGTCTCCTAGTGCTTCTGCAGCACAACTACTCCTTTACTTTTGATGCACTTTGTCACTTTTTAGGGTGTGCTCATTCACTCTGCTTTCAGCTGTCTAATAATGGTAGCTATCTAATAATGCCTGGAATTTAAAAAATTCGTATAAAACAGTTAAACACAATGTTCCAGTGTACTGTGATTTGTCCCCGACAATAAATTAACTGAATAAATTAAATCGCTTTCAGTATAGGGAAAAAAACAATACTGATATGACCTGTACAACATCCCTAAATATTTTTAATATTATTCTTATTTTGTGTGCTTTACTACCTGAAACTTGAAACTATTAAAGGTACATGTGTATTAATTGAAGTGCAATGTATGGGTGATTGTGTTTGTTATTAAAAAGATGCAACATTTGATAATGATAACTGACATCTAATGGCCACTGTAAGAATACTACATTTCTTCATCTTAGAAAACTTTGTACTGTATTTATATTTTTGTTCATTTATCATTTTTATGCTGTTTGGCAAATATATGTACAATTTGCTTAAATCTGCACATACTTTGATTAATGATAGGCCATTTTCAACCATGAAACAGCATGATTTATTGATTATTAAATTATTTAAAAACCATGATTGAGTGAAACGGCAAAAATTGAAGCTGTATTCTTTTGTATTGCAATCTACCAGTTTTTATTTGACTGGTATTTGAAAACGAGCACATTAATGCAGTTTAATATAGACTTGCATGACTTGCTAGTTGACAGTAACTGGACCTTATTGAAATGTTTGATGTATTGTGCAGAAAGTAAGCATGCCATGAAAGTTACAATACATACACAGAGGCTGAGTGGTTAGCATGTTGGCTTCAATGGAGATTAGGGGTTTTAATCCACATCCCAAATACATGCATTTTAGGTTAATTGGAGACTCTAACTTGTCCATATGTGTAAATATGAGCGTAAATGATTTGTCTATACAGTATGTGTCCTGTGATTGGCTGGGGGTGGGGGTGGGCAATTACCACTGTTGCTATGGAGCCAAATATCCAGCGTCCAACATAAAACGTAGACGTGTCTGCATGGCGGTGTTGCGTTTTCTTATTCTTCTGGGTGGCGGGAGTCGAGTGGCAACCGGTTTTGAGGCGCTTTACCGCACCTACCTTGTCTGAGTGTGGCCCAGAGTTGCGGCAACCGGATGGACCTGATTTTGTGGCGGAAGCCGATCTTGAAGATAGAGTGGATCCCGATCCTGAAGATCGGATTGGAACATACTTACTGAGTATCATGCAAAGCAGTTCTGCACCACGTCTAAAACCACAATAACAACTAACACATTAAATTAAGACCTCTCTGATACCTTTGCAAAGCACTTGTATTGAATGACCTTAGTGTGTGTACACAATTAATTGGATATCGAAGGCAACCGTGGTAGTAAGTGTCAGTTACTGCAATCTTTCGGGCATATAAAGCAGCTCTGTCTTTGTGTTTGAGCTTGCATCGACTCCTCTGTTAATATCTTCTTTTTCCTTTCTGCTCGACCCAGCTTGCAGACCAGGAACCTACAAGGCCTCGGCCACAGACGCCTACTGCACCAAATGTCCTCCTCACAGCTCGTCCCTGCAGGAACAAGCCACGGAGTGCATTTGTGAGAAAGGCTTTCACCGTGCTGACAGCGACCCACGCTCTATGGCGTGCACACGTGAGTGATGATTATGCACAAATGGTAAACACACACACACACGCACCCTCTTGTGCAGTCAAAAGTTAATTTCATAGCATGCTGCACCAAGAAACGGCTTTAAGTTACAACTATTGGATTACATTCAATTTAATTAGTTTGTAATGTATTCTTGTTCGGATTTACTGCGCATGACAGCTTTCTAATTTTATATTTCTGTCACCGGTTCTAGACACACTAGACACACATGCATGCATGCTTGTTAGCGTGGAGATCGCTGTGACACGAGAACACCCTTAAAAATACAGTATACCCTTACAAAGCACATGAAACAGACATTTCATCACCTCTCTGTCTTTCACACACACACACGCACACGCGCACTGCCATCGAGATTTAACTATTTCTGATGAGCAGGAAGGCGAGGAAGAGGAGGGAACATGGCACGCAAAGAGATAGATTGAGATAGACGGGAGGACGCGTGGGTGGAGAGGACAGTGACACGATGACAAAGACTGGGAGAGAAGAAGAAGAGCACACAGAAACACCCCAGAGCACACACTCACAAGCCCCATTATCAGGTTATGGTAGATTACACTCATTAATCGTGGTAGCAGGTGAGATGTGACAAGTGTTATCAGCTGGAAATGACTAATGCCTCCTTCAAATATGTATGCTTCTCTAAATGGGAGCGGGGCAAGAGCGAGAGAGAGAGAGAGAGAGAGAATGCATCAAATAAGGAGAAAAGGTGAAGATATAAGTCATAGGGTGACAACTGGAATGACACTTAAGACAGGGGCAAAAGAATCGAACAGCGGGGGCACGGCGGTGGACGATCACAGGCATATCATTTCACATGATGATGATGGACAGTTCACAGTGGCCGAGGGAAGCGGGGGACACCGAGAAGAAAATGACAGAATTAGCGGGATAAGTCAGAGCTCTATTCCTGCAGATTTATTACAGACAGCTTCAATTATCCTCAGCATGGCGTCCGATTCCCCGACGTTGAGCTTTCCGACGCCCACCGCACTCCCATGCCTCTGAAAGGCTCCCCACCGGGAAGGCCTATCAGGAAAGGCCCAGGCTGTGCCAGCAGTCCCCCAGGGCTCAGTTTCTCAGACCTGATGACATGTCATTAGGTTGGACGGTCATCTGGGCTTTGATCTCCATATCCTTCAACTACTTGCAACACGCTGTGCTGTGAGCAGGCATAATGAGTAGACCTTTGCACGAGTTGTTTCTAAACAGGTTGGCAAAGGCACAGTTTGGGATTATATGTGCCAACATAATGACACTAGAATAAATTGCATTTTAAAAAGTCAATTTTACCCAAAGATAACCATTGATTGACACTGGCTATTTATATTCATGTTATATTATGTTCATGTTCCATGTGTTTAATTCTTAGATAAATAAAACTAGTTTTAATCAACTCCGGTATTACACAGGATATGTTTTTACAATTATTGCTGTATTTTTGTATTTTGGAAGTGCACTGCATGATACAAAGCATTTCTACTATTTTGCCCCGATCGTTTATTGTAAGCACAAAAATAAAAGGCCTACGCAAATAAATATAACCCTAAATGAATACCTCTCTGACGTTGCCAATCAAAATTAGGGTAGCAAATGGGTGGACATTTGTGCACGTGCCCCTAAAGTACAACCATAAATTACTGTTCTTGTGCGACTTTCAAACTGCACTGGACTTCCAACATCATACATCAAGATATTAGTGGTACCTGCAGCAACATGAGCTCAACACAGTGGCTCCCCAACATCTGTTGCAGCGCCCCCACCATACGCTGCTGATATAACCTTTGTGAAATTGCAGATTTACACAGAAAGACAATAAACACAGAAAGTAATAATGAAAAGTGTTCATGGTAGCTCTGCTGGGGCACCCTAACCCTAACAGAACAAGTAGCCTTAACTGTGTGGTTGAAATGCAAATATATTGCTTGCACTATTTTCAGTGTCAACTTTTTAAAGTGAATGGGACTCTTGACAAAAATCATACTCTATACTTAATTAATGCATAAAATGTAATGACTTATGAGAAATTGACTTTGTCTATGGAACAAATCATCATTATTTGATGATTGTTTATGCGGCACCAGGCCGCTTTGCAGCAAGAGCCTATTTAATTATTTGTGATAGCCCCAACTAATGATTTTAATGCAGTGTCTTATTCTTTCCCAGGATACATTCAAAACCAGCCAAGCTCTTTTCAAAGTCATTCATCTACGGAATGCCAAATGTCTACTACCTATTTGAATTCTTTTTTTTTTTTAATAAATGATTTTTTTGTTAGAAACTGGCTAAGATCAGTTTAATAATGAGCAAGAACATACAGTAATGCTGCTAAAGGTACCAAGGTAACTGTAATTACTGGAAAACTGCAGGTTGTCAAGAAACCAGGGGTTGGTGGTTTGAAATCCGCTTCCTCCATCCCCCCGTCACTGCTGTTGTGTCTTTGGGCAATACACTTCACCCTCCTTGCCTCTGGTGCCACTCTGTCGGCCTACCACAGGATAGCAGATGTAGGACACCACCACCAGTGCATGACTGGTACCACTGTATAAATGACAAAACAATGCCTGCAGTGTGCCCGTAACTTTTCACTTCTTCCAGAGGCGACATACTTTCTCACAGCAACACTTGGTCTTGTTGAGACAGCCATCTGCCAGGGCTTTAAAGCTAATCTTGCCGTTCAAAATACCCTTTTCTTTGCACATTTCTGCTCAGTGTTTGCTCCCGCTCGTAGCGTCCCACAAATCCGCTGCCACTGCGTCACTCAAGTTACGGTGAGGTCAGATAGGACGTGCACGCGCTAATCGCGAGTCAAAAAAATCCGTTCCGTTAAAGGACACTTCCGTTAACGCATCATTGCCAGCCCTAATATACTGTTTATACTGTACATTATAAAAAAACACAGGCCTTTGGGTTAGCCTTGTATTTAATACAAATAATAATAATGATAATAATTGATTGAATTTATATAATGTCTTTCTGCTTTACAGTACAGTGAGAACCTATTATTCTGTCACTCCTATATATACAGTATGTATATATAGGCGCATGTGTTTTTACAGTATGTGTTTTTATGCATCTGGACTACTGCCAAGGTTCCCTTGAGCAAGACAACAGGTTTATAGTCACTGTTGGCCCCCCCTCACAGGGACATCTCTCCTCATAGTGTGCAACACAATATGGACAACAGAGTTTAAATACAATTTGTATCATAATGTAAATTAGAGAAGAAAACAATCACATTTCTCTGTTTTTGTTAGTATTTCTCAAGTATCTCGTATTCTCTACTCAGGACCCCCTTCTGCTCCAGAGAATCCGATCTCCACAGTGAATGAAACCTGCGTCACCCTGGAGTGGTCGCCCCCCAGAGACACGGGTGGACGTGGTGACATCACCTACAGTCTTCACTGCAAAAAGTGCTCGGGCGAGGGGAAACAGTGCGTGCCTTGTGGTAGCAGCGTCCACTTTGTGCCCAGACAGTTTGGCCTCTCATCAGCTACAGTCATAGTCACCGACCTGCAACCAGACTCCAATTACAGCTTCATCATCGAGAGCCAGAGTGGCGTGTCGGACTTAAGTCCCACCCCCAGAGGAACAGCGGTGATTAACATCACCACATCACAGACAGGTTAGTTTGTCTTAGGGAAGCCAAGTGTACAAACACGTCTTTGGGTTCTCGAAGGTAATTTGCCGAAGACGCCAGAGTAAAAAGCGTTGACTATTTGCTGGTGTTGTAGATTGTCCAGATATTTTTACCAAAAAAGGGAAATTCTGCTCTATGTAGCTCAGAGCTGTGCCGTTTCACTCCCAATTCCCTGCAGCAATCTGCTTCCTGTTTACATTCTTACAACCAATGAGAGAAAAGAGCGATGTCAGGCGCTTTTTTAATAATTCAGATTGATTTTACATGACTTATTTTACAAACCTGTCAGCTGATTTGAACTAGGGTCATGTTTACTACCACATGGTCAAAATACCAATTGAGGAAATATTTACTGAGGAGTAATTCATTTGAGCATGTTAAAATCTGGTCATCATACAGCAAAGATGTACTGGACCTCCTCGGTGGCCCATCACCTTCCAATGACACGTTTCCTATTGCTCGTCTTTATAATTGCATGTGCATCCTCCACGTGAGAAAAATGTGTGCAGCAGAAGTGCATGTGACAGGCTGGTGATGACTAATGGCTGCGTAGGAGGTTGTTAACCTCATTAAGAACCCCACGCATGCCACTCTCATCTATACACACACACACACACACACACGATATGCATATACAGATATATACACACAGCATGCGGTCCTATGTAGGAAGGCTCCCCTGCAAGTCACAAGGTTTGCGGCTCGCATTAATAATTAGCGGATCATCATGAACCTCTCACACTCACTCACTCTCATACATCAGAGAATAATTTAATTACACATATATAAAACACCTTGTAACCACCATTATTAGCATAATTAAGATGTTACAAATGTAGGGGTTTTCATGAGGGAACCGTAGGTATCCATTTAATATCGCCTCCCGCAGAGATGAACATCTTGTTTGGTCTTTCTTTCCCTGCAGTGAGCGTGGTGTTGAAGGAGAGGCGCAGCAAGGACAGCGTGACCTTGGCCTGGCAGGGTCCACAGAGACCTAAAGGGGCAATAGTGGAGTATGAGGTCATTTACTATGAGAAGGTGAGGAGGAGCTCATTTTTTTAAAGCGTGTGTTTGCCTGGCATTACCACGTGTGCCCGTCTGTGCTATAAATCGGAACTGGTATCTACTGTCATTAGCAAAACTTAGCTTGACACCAAGATAAGGATAATAGCTGTCGCAAAATATTGCTGCCTCTTCTTAAAGGGACTGCATGCAAACAGTTAAACCAGCTGCCAAGAGGGTGCATATCTGCTGCAAACTTGGTATCCTGGTTTAAAACGTCATGCATGTTAGGTTAATTGGCGACTCGAAATTGTCTATAGGTATGAAAGTGAGTGTGAATGGTTGTTTGCCTATATGTGCCCTGGGATTGACTGGCGACCAGTCCAGGGTGTACTCCGCCACCCACCTGAGGTCAGCTGGGATAGGCTCCAGCATACCCGCGACCCTAATGAGGACAAGCGGTATAGAAAATGGATGGATGGATCATAGTTAAAGCATAGAAACCTGTTTACACCTTTTCTAAATATGGTTTTTAACATTACATGAAAATAAAACATAAATAAGATATAATATAGACTCACACAGACACAGTTCTAGCACACAACCACTAATCTGTGAAACTTGTTTGATGTTGAAGCCAAATTTAGGCCAAAAACATGTAAAATTTGC
This sequence comes from Oostethus manadensis, assembly GCA_024372805.1. Classification (NCBI taxonomy): domain Eukaryota; kingdom Metazoa; phylum Chordata; class Actinopteri; order Syngnathiformes; family Syngnathidae; genus Oostethus; species Oostethus manadensis. Next base: position 2,114,523 of record QODF01000161.1, read on the forward strand.
GTAAATATGCATACTTTTGACTATTAGTATAGGCTGTATATGATTTTTTAAACAATAAAGTTTTAGAGATAAAAAAACAGATAAGGAGAAACAATTTTGAATGATTTGGTCTCACCCGCCTTCCAGACGTATCTTTGTAATTTTGGACACTCCCAAACACAGTAAAATAGAGTACCTCGTTCTTCTGACAATATGATTTTTAAAATTAATATCTTTGGAAAAAACGCGATAGAGTGCAGCTTGCGTCAAACCACAAAATGGTGAGGGACACCTGGAGCTTTGCTTGCTGTTCAATATTTTTTCACCTCAAATCCACCTTGAAGGTTATATTTAAAAAAATATTTGGGCCGGGCACAAGAATGGGCCCATGTATTTCAAATGCATTAAGAATCCAGTCAGATTTTTTGGAACACACTTTGAATATCCAAGAATAAACCAAGATGGCCTTCTACCTCTAGTGTGACTAGGGTAAGTTAAGTTACCAAAGTTGAATGTATAACCTAGTGTAAGAAAACAGGAATGTAAATTGTCGATCACCTCACAGAGACTGCCTGTGTGTGTGTGTGTGTGTGTGTGTGTTTCTCACTAAGCTTTGGGTGTTTAAGCAGACAAGCGTTTTTGTTCACTGTTGGAACCAGCATAGCTGTTTATTAGAACATATATTGTAGTTGCTTGCATATTACATAATTATATTACAAATATATAGGGAAAAAAATAACATAATTTGCAAAGATTTAAGGGATGTAGGTCAGCTTCCCATTTTTTTGTTAATGACAATCATGTGAAAAATATCATGTGACACCCCATAACTACATATATATATTTTATATACTGTATATTATGTAAGAAAATTGTCTACTATTGAACTGCTGCACACAAAAGGATGAACTTTTGGGAAAACATGCACACCTACTGTGCTATTATTTTGCAGACAATTACACCGCCTGGCGACGGTAATGTTAAACCCCATGTCTCATTGACTTGAAATTTCTCACACAGCTCAGTATCAAATGGAGCAAGATTTCTTGTGTAAATAGATACAAATTGCCCATAAGTCACTGAACATTTGTCTAATCATTACACAACTATCAAGATATAAATTGCATGTTCTGTATGCTCCAATGTCTTCCAATGAACTTTGAACATAAGCCCCTTATGGCTTATGTTCAAAGTTGTTCAATGCCACTAATGGACAACACCGAATCAACAGCGCTTCTGCTGGTTGCAGTCAGGTAGTGCACAAACGGAACGTGTCTCTCCTCTTGGTTCATTGGTTGTGTTTAGCTTAAGGGCACGTCTGACTGGTTCCTGACAAAGATCCCTTACTGCTCACAACATGCCAATTACTTGCACATCTGTTGGACAAATCTCGTAAAACATGCTCAAGGTGATGAAATTAAGCCTTAATACTAGTGTGTGTGTGTGTGTGTGTGTGTGTGTGATGGCAGGCATTAGCAGTGAAATAGTGGTAATCCATGCTGCAGAGTGTCTTTCATTAGAATATGAGCAGCTTCTCTGCGGGGGGTCCGTCTCACTGACAAACACACCCTTTATTCATTCTCCTATGCTCAGATTTAAAGACACACACACACATACACAGACATCCCTCCTGGGTGGTCAAGAAGCAGAGATTGGCAAAACTTGACCACATGCCGTAGGGATGATAGGGATGACCTGAATCCTATTGCAATGCTGTGGCATGACCTTAAAGAGGTGGTTCATGCTGGAAAACCCTCCAATGTGGCTGAATTACAACAATTGTGCAAAGGTAAACGCTGTACAGCGCTGTAAGAGACTCATTGCAAGTTATCACAAGCGCTTTCAAATAATAATAGACCATGTTCAACCACAAAACAGCAATCGTTTAATAATTATTTAATTTGAAAAACGAGAGAGTGAGGGCGCAATGATCGAATGCTAACGTAGCGAGGGATGACTGTATTACTGCCACCTACTGTCATGGAGTGGACCAGTATGCATATAAATGCACTTCAATGTTTTATCTTCTAGGGGTAATTTTATATTTAATTATGCAGAATATAACTCTAATAGTGTTTTTTCCCCCCATTGTTTCCACTTCAGAACCAGCGGGAGCAGAACTACACCGTTTTGAAAACTCGCTCCAACATGATGACAGTAGACGGCCTTAAACCAGGCACCACCTACGTGTTCAGGGTCAGGGCAAAAACAGACGGCGGCTACGGCAGCTATGGTGGAGAGATAGAACTGGAGACCAGCCATGAAGGTAAACATGAATTATCCATCATCTCCTCTGTGCTGCAAACAGTATTGATAAGTCACAATCGTGCAGGGCAAACATGTTCAGATCTAAATTCAAAGAGCAGGCGAGCAAGGAGGACAAAGATGAAGTAGAAACGGTGCGACAAGATTATATCTCCATGTGGTGATTTGTCCCCGCTGGAGGTTCAAATCAATCCACAGGATGGTTATTAAATAGCTCACTTTTCATCTAAATGGCTTCTTCAGTTCTGTTGTCATCAGCGTATCCAAGAAGATTTATTAGATAAAAAGAAGTAAGCTGAGAAATCCAATTTGTGCCTTTCTTGATCTTCATCTTTTTAGGAAATAAAACTGGCCTTTTTCTAATGGCTAAATATAAGCTTGTTTTGTAGCTGTCACTTACTTGTGTTGTCATCATCTGGAAAACATTTCTTTTTTTGCCAGAGAGGCCCCATAATGTGGTCCTCAAAGTGCACATTGATTCTCGGACAGCCAGGCAGAGAGGCCAATAAATCATCTAATGTACAGTAGTGTATGTATAGATCATTTGTGCAGCAGTGTACAGAGGAAAGACATTAGCCTACTAATCATTGCATAGTCAATAAATAGGCTTCCTGTGCCTGCTATACAACATAGGCCTATAGTATTCTGCATGTGGAAACATCTACCATCACACTTATTGAGCATTTCACTGTATTTATATGAGGTTCACAGATATGTTCAGATGTAAATTACAAACTGCATTAGGTACACCCACTTAAACAACATGTATCATCTTCTATTAGTGGAAGAGCTGCAATATATCATAATATTGTGGCGGTCACGACGTGGTGAAGAGAAGGTAGAAGGTGCTTTAGCTGCTTGATAGGAAGTAGCTCTTTGTTTGGCCAAGTCAGGAACTACTTTGCATAATGGGAATGAACAGGGAAAAAGTAAAAAACACTAACCACAGTCATGGTGTCAGATATAGATAGATACTCCCCAAGAGAAATGCAGGTTTCAAGCAGCTTTTCAACAACGGTCAAAGAGAGGTGAGGGGATGCACTAGATTGGGTCCACGAGAATAAGACAAGACGACTTTTTAATATAATGACTTTTCATTTAACTGAGTAACACAACAATGCAGGTGCGTTTTGAAATGTTTATTGTGCCACAAATTGACGTTCAAACATTTTTTGAGACCAAAAAACACTGTTATAATAATATACAATAATAACAATACAGCTCACTGTTAATCTCTTGTCTATTTACATCAGGGCTGCCCACTGTCCTTGGATAGCTATAATAATAATAAAAAAATGTTTTTATAAGTTATTTCTATCAACATTTTTGCTTTTTATAGTTACATTATGCCTTTTTGCTCTATTATTCCCCTTTTACTGGGGTTTTGTTTATTTTATTTCTGAAATGAGCCACTTCCCCCGTGCCACACTTTGGACACCCATGTGTGTTTTGCCACAAAGGTAAGGGTGTCCAATCTGCCTTCTTGGCAATGCTGGTGAAGGGCTGAATAGCATTGTTGGTGGATGATTTTGATTTTTTTTTTTTGCATTGTACAGTGTTACGGTGGTGGAGCGCCACTCACGCTGCGCCTCGCTCGGGGATCACCTTTGTTGATTTCTTGTATTTACTGAACAAATGCATGACACAATAAACATGCGCACCCTTACTTGCTAAATATAGCGACCATGTTGCTAAATTGTTGATATCGTCTATGTATGAGGTGTGCTGTGAAACAGAACCAGTGTTCACCATGACGTGAAAGTTGGCACTGAGCCAAATACAACACGCATCAGTAGAATCGTTCGATGATTAATGATGCTGTCAAATCGTTTGGTAAAACTGATCAAATGTAGAATAACTACAGCTTCTCCTTGGACACTGGCCCTAACAAAAGCACTGTTGCAGCCTCAACCCACGCAAAGCTGTAACTGAACTCTGAAATCTTGACATCACTTCCTGTCTCCCACTCACTCTGCTGCCCTAGGAAACACAAAAGTATGAGTCTTATTTATGTCTTAAATTGATTATTTACTCTTATGTCCACTATAGTGGGTAATATGACTGTAAAAGTGACTATAGGGGTGTTATTTCATGTTTGGAGGGCTCTAAAGGTGTAAAATAATTTAGAACATCATAAACAGGTTTTCTTTGCTCTAACTATGAAAGTATTCTATTTCACGGAACTCGGAAATTCACTTATTGCAAATTAACCACAATAAACAAGGGATGACTGTATTATGACTAGGATGCAGTACAATACCGGAGCTAATACGATTGTGCAGGTGTTCCTAATGTTATGGTTGGCGAGAATGCTTGATGCCAGTGACATAGCACATCATCCTATTCATTATTACTATTAAAGAATACATGTGCCAGTTAATACAAAATATCAATGCTGCTGACTCTGCTTGCTTGAGGGAATTAATTTGGCTTACTGACAACACATACACACACACACGCACACACACACACACACATATAGATGTGCTCATGCTCAGCTAAGCCAGATAAATGGGGCGTTTGTTTTGATTAATAGCTTGATTGGTGCGGTGTAAAAATCGATGCATCTGTCCAGAAAGTTCGAGCCAGCAGCCTTATGTGCAACGTTAACATATCCATTTGGGCAGAGGCGGCCCGATTCGGAATGGCTCTCACATCCTCTCCCACCTCCATACAGGCAGGCGATGCGGGAAGTGCTTTTCATCAGGAATGTTGCTCACTATTCCCTCTAGCTGCCTCGCTCACTTTTTCCGCTGTAACTTTTTTCAACATCACTTTCTCTTGCGCATCTTATTTAAATCTGCTGCGTTCCTTCCTGTCCCCCCTCTGCAGATGTCTTTGCTATCGGAGACCCGAACCAGACCACCATTCTGGCCGTGTCCATCGCCGGCGGGATTGTGCTGCTGATCTTCCTGGTGATGTGTTTCGTGGTCAGCGGAAGGTGAGGTGAAACATACAAGACACTGGCGATGATCTTCAGATGTAAAACAATATTCTGCATTTGCCTTCCTAAGCGAGAGCAAACGGGAGAATGAATCTCCGTTGGGGAGGTGTGGTTCATGCTGTCCAGCTGCTTTGAATCACATGCGGGGGTTTCACATCACCCCATTTTTCTTCATTGTTAGGTCTCATGCGGACGGATTACAGTACTTGTGTTTGAAAGTGGGGCCTCCAACTTTGACATTTACGTCCGAGCAGATTGGTGTGAGTGGCGGAGCGCAGAACAACTGGATGTCGTTCTTTTGGAGGAGGAGAAAAGGAAATGAACAAGAAAGGGAAGGCGGTCTGGAGGGGTCGTGAGAGGATGAGAATAAGAGGCAGCGTTTCCCACAGGGCTGCAATCTATGTGTGGTAATGTGTTGCAGGGCTGGGAGCGATCTAATCATGTAATCATGAATTTGGTACCATGACGCATTAGCAAACAGTGAATGAAAACATAAAATAGCCAAACAAATATGTTTAGAACAAATGAATGTCTTCAAATGAACTTTTTTTGTTGTTGTGAATTTCTGTGAAGTAGGATTCCCTTTATATGTTTGGAGTGGGGCCGCACGGTGGCTGAGTGGTTAGCACATTGGCCTCACGGTCTGGAAGACCAGGGTTCAAATCTCCGTTGGGCATCTCTGTGTGGAGTTTGCATGTTCTCCCCGTGCGTGTGTGGGTTTTCTCCGGGTACTACGGTTTCCTCCCACATTTCAAAAACATGCATGTTAGGTTAATTGGTTACTCTAAATTGTCCATCGGTATGAATGTGAGTGTGACTGGTTGTTTGTCTATATGTGCCCTGCGATTGACTGGCGACCAGTCCAGGGTGTACCCCGCCTCTCGCCCAAAGTCTGCTGGGATAGGCTCCAGCATCCCCGTGACCCTAATGAGGATAAGTGGTACAGAAAATGAATGAATGAATGTTTGGAGTGTTTTTCATGATTAGAGCATAGAAAAACCTGTTTCCAACTATCTAAATACTTTTCAAAAAATCATTGGAACCCCCGAGACATCAAATAACACTCCCGCAGTCACCTTTGCACTCGTTTGACCCAATATAGTAGACATCATAAAAGTAAATTAGGACTTCAATAAAATGTGTGCTCATGTGTGTTGTTGTAAATGTGTTCCTGGGGGGGCAGGAGGTGAAAATGGGGGTTCAGAATTGAGTTTTAGCTTATCACAGGTTATTAGTATAGGATAGTGGTACAGTAATTATTTAATAGCTGATCGATCGGCCAGAGGTCAGCATCGGCCGATTTCCATTTAAAAAAATCATGAGCTTGGCAAATGCCGATAAATGCTCTTCGATGCCATTTATAAAAGCCGATCAAGAATCAGAAAGTAAAGAAATGAGGTGGGGAAGGGTGAGGAAAGATGAGAAATCTGCGATGAGGATTGTGGAGGAAAAGAATAAGGAATGGGATGTGTTATGACAGAATGAGAAAGGAGTGTGAGGAAAAGAGGCGGTAATGTGAGAAGGGGATGAGGAGGAGTGTTAGGAAAGGAAATTAGTGAGAAATGATATGACAGGGCTCCAGACAAACTTTTTTTTACTAGAAATACTGTGGCCCCTAGCAGAACATTTAGGGGTGTACGCCAAATTTGTCCTCTCATTTTCACTGTAGTACTGATAAAAACTATCAACTCCAGTACCGCCCTCTTCTCACACGCATTGGTCCGCCTTCTTCTTCTTTGGTTTTGGTTTCCTTTCTTCCTTTTTAGGAGTTAATGTTGGTTGGCAAACCGCCTCATTTGCACTTTACTGGCAACTACTGGATTGAAGTGTGGAGCAGGTGTTTGTCAGCAACAAATCATATTCAATAACAATAAAATCCAATCTGCCAGTTAACTGGTAGGGTTAAAAATAAATAAGGGGCGCCTTGTTGATAGGCCCAACCAACCCCTCTGTTTGTTTGTTTGTTGTTGTTTTTTTGTGCAATTTCACGCCTGTTTTGGAATAATACTAATACATGGGACATTAATTGTTCAATAATAATTTTTTTCATTGAAAGTAGTACAAGGAACAGAATAAAATATTAATTTAAACAAAAAAGTATACATTGAGAGTCCAGGTTTACCATAGCACACAAATTCCAGCACTATTTAGGCTACAGAATGAAAATAAGAGAAAGAATATGTGAGCTTTTTTTGTTTTATGTGATTGGCGACATTTTAGTTGTACTTTATTTACAAAACACATCTCTCCTCAAACAATATGCTTGTTATCTTTATGTTATTTTGTGCTCATTTGTCATTAAATGCAGGCATAACGTCTGGATTGAAAATGCAGAGTTGAAGCAAATATTACTTGTTGAGCTGTTGGAGCGGAGAGAGCAAGTGACACTTAACACAGTAAGTTAGCATCTAGCCCATGAACATGACAGCCACTTGTAGCTTTTATGTGGGACACAAATAAGCTCAGAACAAACCACATTGCTTGTTTGTTTTAAAGACAAAATGTCATCCTGATGAAAAAAAGTCACATTTGGTGTCCATGGATTAAAGGCTAGGCAGATAACTCTAGTGAGAGAGATGGAACAAACTGAGAGCCAGGCAAAATGTGTAAACAAAGATTGTAGAAAAGTCGCTGGAATGCGATTGAAACAAGAGCGATCCGACACTCTTGCATTGATAGGCTTAGACTGTGACACGCTGTTGTCAACGGATTACATAATATTTTTATTTTCTCACGACAATAACAGATGGTAATCAGAGATCGTCACTTATCAGTGGGAGCACATGTCTCCTATTTCAAAAAGTCGCAAAATGCAACCATTTAGCATCAATCTGGGGAGCCCTGTATGGGAGAATGAGAGAAAAAGGAAGAGGAAATGATTTAGTAAGTAGAAGGAGGGAGAGATGGGAAGAGGAGGCGGTGGAACAGAAACAAGATCAAGATGATATGAGCAGATGAGAAGGAAAGAAACTGAACAGAAGAGACCATAGGAGTGCGAGGAAAAGAAACAATATGAGGCAGAGGAATGGAAATGAGAGAAAAGTGACATGAGGATGAGAAGGGACATAAGCAAATAGGAGAAGAGAAGTTTTAGGAAAAGAAAGGCTAAAGGAAAGGCTGAGAAGGAAGAGGGATGTGCTTTGGAAATGAGAGGAAGAGGATGAGAGAGGATGGAAGGGGACATGAGGAAGCTATGAAAAGGGGGAAGGGGAGACTAATAGAAACAAGGTAGAGGCAAGGAATAAGAAGAAAGTAATAGGATAAGGAGGGAATGAAAGGGGAGGAGATGATTTATCAAGGCACTAAGTAAAAGTTTATCTTCTATGAGCTGCAACTAGAAGACGCAGGCACCGTGTGTATGAGCACACACACACACCTGCACTAATGAACACACACTAAAAACATGAATATTGATTCTAGTGATCGCTTATCAGGGTGAGTGCTCTATATACCATTGGTAGGAGGGTTGTAATTTGGACCGCACCAGCCTGTGAAGCACACACAATCATGCACACACACACACACACGCACTCTTCTTAGTTAGGGCACATCAACGTTTCTTTTAATTGAAGGGGAATTATGAGCTTGAGTCATAAAACAAGCTGTTAAATGCAGCACGCGGCGTACACACATGATGTCACACTCACACAGTCACACTCTGCTAATAAGCTCTCACAGGCCAGGAGGTGTTAACTGGGTTTTATAGGAGGGTCGATGCACTGACATCAATTTTGGGTCGCTTCCTCTGTCGCTGTCTTCCTCCATCTTCTTGTCATTTTAAGGCGGGAACACACTGGGGAGGAAGCAGCGCTGATTACTGCGTTCTGTTAAACGGCGTCTGTGCAGCTGTCAAAAGTTGTGCACCCGCATGCATAGGTGGAGCTTCGAGTGGTGTGTGTTTTAGGTTAGAGGGAACGGGGCAATGATCAAAGCCGCATCGCTTGGGAGATAAGAGCAGGCGTGAGAGTCAGACCCGGGGTAAAGGAGAGACAGAAGTGGAGGATTTGATTGCATGTACTGGAAAGGGAGGTTGCACAAATCGTGAGCTACAATGGAAAATGGAATCAAAGAGAGGAGGTTGAAGGCATGGACAAAAAATGGCATGGATGTAGAGGGCAACAGGAATGGAATCCAAGATAAGCGTGTCTAAGAGAGGAGAAGAAGCAAGAAATTCAGAAAGTTAAAATCAGAAAGTAGGGATTGGATATTCTATTTTTCTACATTCTGCACACATTTCTGTTTCAGTTTTAAACTTTTCATTTGGCTTCGTGGTGTTCTTTCCTTGTTGTCAATACAGTATGTACTGAAAACCATAATACACAGGGTCTCACTCTATGTCAACAAAGCTACTTTGGAACTCAAATTGACAAAGTTAGTCAGGGTTGACACTTATATAAAGACTTTCCCCAATCTTCCTTATAAATATGTTTTTGAAACTGAATGTAATACCATGGAATGCCACTAAGATAATCTTTTGGAAAATGGTAAAGACTGCCGCCATCGTGATGTAAAATTGTTATTGACACTAGTGATGATAAACTTGATTCCTTTTACTGACTCAAGTTTTTATGAGTCACTCACTAAATTAAATGGAGTATTAGATTCGTTCAAGTCTGGTGTCACACAGTGGGCATGCTCAAAAAAAGAAAAAAGACATATACGTGCATTAAACAAATAGCTCATTGAGATGGTTGGCCTGTTGCATGCATTAGAATGTGGCAGATATTCTTACCACGGGAATCCACAGCATTATGCCACAATCAACAAATTCCATTCCATTCCATTTTCCTCCGCTTATCCGGGTCCGGGTCCGGGGGGAGCAGTTTCAATAGGGAAGTCCCAACTTCCCGGTCCCCGGCGACCTCTTCCAGCTCCACCGGGAGGACACCAAGGCGTTCCCAGGCCAGCTGTGAGACATAGTCCCTCCAGCGTGTCCTAGGACTTCCCCGGGGCCTTCTCCCGACTGGGCATGCCCGAAAAACGCCACCAAGGAGGGGCCCGGGAGGCATCCGGAGTAGACGCCCGAGCCACCTCAACTGGCTCCTCTCGATGTGTAGGAGCAGCGGATCTACTCTGAGCTCCTCTCGGATGGCCGAGCTCCTCACCCTATCTCTTCGGGTGAGGCCAGCCACCCTACGGAGGAGGGTGGCTCTGGTCAAATAGCAGAGACGAGATCCTAAGGTCACCAAGCTGGACTCCCTCAACACCTTGACTGCGCCTAGAAATTCTGTCCATGAAGATTATGAACAGAATCGGTGACAAAGGGCAGCCTTGGCGGAGGCCAACGTTCACCGGAAACAAGCTCGACTTACTGCTGGCAATGCGAACCAGGCTCCTGCTTCGATTGTACAAGGACCGAATGGCACGTAGAAGCGGACCATCAATCCCGTACTCCCGGAGCACCCCCCACAGGACACCACGAGGGACACGGTCGAATGCCTTTTCCAGGTCCACAAAGCACATGTAGACTGGTTGGGCAAACTCCCACATACCCTCGAGTACCCTTGCAAGGGTGTAGAGCTGGTCCAGTGTTCCGCGACCGGGACGAAAACCACATTGCAGCTCCTCTAACCGAGGTTCGACTAACGGTCGTACCCTTCTCTCCAGCACCCTGGAGTAGACTTTCCCAGGAAGGCTGAGGAGTGTGATCCCCCTATAGTTGGAACACACCCTCCGGTCACCCTTTTTAAAAATGGGGACCACCACCCCGGTCTGCCAGTCCAGAGGTACTGTTCCTGACTTCCATGCAATGTTGTAGAGGCGTGTCAACCAACACAGTCCTCCAACATCCAGAGCCTTGAGAAATTCTGAGCGGAACTCGTCTACCCCCGGAGCCTTGCCACTGGGGAGTGATTTGACTACCCCAATTACCTCAGCCACGGTGATAGAACTGTCCACGTACGTATCCTCAGACTCTGCTTCCTCTATGGAAGGCATGTCAGTGGGATTGAGAATCAATGAGTGTTTGGTGCCAATTGCTCTACATTTTAGTCTCCATAACCCCTTTGAGGAAAAAACTAATTGCACATTGATACTTCATTTGCATACCAGGACAAAAAGTACTCCAGAATCACTTTCAAAATTGTACTTTTTTGCAGGATCTAACAGGACGTATGGACAAGCAGGAGAAAGCAGAAGCTGCAA